>OZ014479.1:34687913-34827198 GCA_963965965.1 Trididemnum nubilum | reverse complement strand
ACAGAAATGAAATTAACTGTGCATGAGCTGAAAGTAGTAAACAATACAGCACAAAGATGTGTTGCTCTCATTCAGGCATACAGTGGCAGCCTTACTCGAGACGAAGAACAACTACAATACTTGCTCCAAGTAGTTGCAGCTCATCGTCAAGCTGTTCCCCAACCTACCAAAAAATATTTTACATGACTGAGTTCATTCAATCCATCACTTGTGTTTAGAAACTTGTTATTAGTTTTGCTTATAATTGCAATTGCATTTGCATATTTGTATATTTTATACCCATTTCGTAATTTCTGAAGTGCATTTATTTTTTTCTGATGAGCAGCATTGAGTCACAACATCTATTGTAATGTTAGACTATCATATTTAGTGGGTTTTTTGAACAAAATGAACAAAACTTGGATGTGAGTACACCCTTTAAAGATGTAAAAACAGTTTTTTTTATTTTTCTTGAAAATTTGATTAGATAGCTTAATAAAATGTATTAAACACTTATGGAAAATCATATCTTCTGCATCTTTTTTTTTTTTTGAAGTTTCTATCTTGAGTAGTTAATGAGATATGGCAATTTTGTGATCTAGGGGAGCACGCTTAGAATGCGGGGGGGGAGGGGGAATGGGGGTGCGCGACCCTTAAATGTTAATTAAAGTCAAAAAAAATTTACATGGATTATTTTTGCACCAAAACACACCTTTTAAGCCCCTTGGAGAAAAACATATCGGAAAAAAGTTTTTTCTGGACCACCCAAAGCCTCCATACCTATTTCCGAGTTTTAATTTTTTTTTGATGAATATCCATGTTCAGCATTTTTTAGCAAGCGATCAAATCTGATTGCTTATTTTTGCCAGTTTGAAAGTTTTTACTTATTAGTGTATTTTATTTCTGACAAATCAGTTTCCCCTGAATAATTGCTTCAAAAGATGCTTTAAATCATTTTGAGTCCATTCCAGGGCAAAAGACTGCATTCTCAGAAAGCTATAGCCATTACCCCATTGCCGTCGCCAGGGCAAACGAAGCGAAGGGACACTAGCCGAAAGTGGGAGGCACTAAAATAGACTAAACTTTTGCATATTAAAACCGATCTTCACATCTGGTAATGCTACAAATATATATTTAAAAATGCTGTATTCATGTCTAAAAAAAGACGTGTAAGGCCTGCAACGTTTCTGATCTCGTTTTCGTCTGCGGCCCCAAATACAGCACCGCAACTAGAACGTTGTTCTACGGGGCAAAATTTCTTTCAGGGTAGGCTGAAAATTTCTGCCTTTTTCTACAATAGGAGCATGCTGAGCGATAAGTGTAGCCAAGATTTTTGATTAGGGGGGGCACAAATCACGTGCAATGACGTTACCAGAAATTTTCGAAAGAAAAACTTTTTGTGAGACGAAGACATTGTAGATTGGAAGATCAGAAGCCGTGGCCAGTGTGTTGGCACATAACCAGTATTTTGATAAAGGGAGAGAGCTTAAACCTCCCAAAAAAGTGTAAATTGGGAGACGTGTTGAGCAAACTGGTGTAACTCAAACGTATTACAGACGTGAGTCTAGGGGCTAAGCCCCCAACAGCTGGGTGATTATTTGTAATTTTTTGGAAAACTAGCTATTTTATTGCCATTGGATCACAGTTTGCACGCGTTTAGAGCCATTCAAAAAAACTAGATTTTTAACGTTTGAAAGCCAATTAAAAAGATTAAATTGTTCAATCCTACTTTAACTTACAAGTTAATTTCAAAACATTTTAAAATCTTGCATTTTGGTGTTGAAGTTTGTAAGTGATTTGGCCCAGGTAGCGTAAAGCAAGGTACATTGCCTACTGCACTATTTTAGCAGTAAATAATAATCCACTCGAAGATTTTCCTTAGAGATTTTTGTTTTGTCATAAAAATAACCAGTTGCAGGAGTACATATACGATCAAGAGGTACTAGCCCCCTGAATTCAAATTTAATAGTTTGTTCAATGAATATTTTTCCTCGCACAGTCTTTTTTTTTTTCAAAAGTTTTTTGTAGCGAAAAAACTGGCGAGGTGAGGTGGATTGTTATTTAAAAATGGTACAATAGATAGTTATGCCTACTAACCATGTTACTACCCTGGCCAGATTTATATTGTGCGGGGCCCCTGGCACTTTAACGATTTTTGCAACATCTTCCTGCCAAATATAGGTGAAGACCAAAAAAAGTCTCACCATTTGAGCGCGGAATCCCTTGCTAGTACTGTGCCATATTATGGCAATCCGGCCCTAGTTATTGCATTACGTTTACAAAAAGTTAAATGAGGGCCTTTGATAGGAACTTTTAAAACAAAACTCTCCATTTTTCCTGGGTTATATATACATTTAAATTGGTTGGCTAAAACTGAATTGAGGAGACCTGGTCGTCATTTATTCTTATTAATTACTTTTGTAAGCAAAAAATGCTAGAAACTGAAACTGAAGAAACAAGAAGCTTTTTTGTCACATTTTTGTCATTGGTGACATTTCAGTTGGAGGCGGGGGGCGGGATCCCTGGCTACGCTTATGTGCTGAGCAATTTGTTTTAGAAATGAGAAAGCTTTTAGCAACCTCTGAAGCTGAGTTCAATTCATTGGTTGGTGCGGGTATGGGTTCGAAACCATTCGGGACAAAAGCAACGGTTATTTTTGCCTTTCGGGAATAAATTCAAGTTTGGACGTGAAGGAGCAAGAAGGTTAAGCTAACCAGGGGCACCAGATGCATGTGCCGATAATTAAGTGGAAGGAGAATCGGTAGCTTCAGAAAAAGCAGGATTCGGACCGGGGTGAGGGTCTCTAATACTTCTCATGACGAACCTATCCATTACTGCCAAACAAGACAAAACGAAGTGTACAACAGTTACTAAACAACTTTTTGGCCAAGGTCAAAGTGACCACGTGCACTCATTACTAATGCTAGCGTGCTACCATGGTGCTACCGCAACCGCACCTAACGTCAATTTTTTAAAATAAAGTTAGTAATAAAGTTAGTTAGTAATAAAGTTAAAATTTAGTAATAAAGTTAGTCTTTTGAGTAGCACCTGTGTTATTTCTCAAAGCTAGCCTAGAACACCAGAGGAACCTCAGGAAAAACTTTTAATTAGTCAATTTTTTAATTGTAAAATAGTTGCTATTGCGTCACAATAAAATTTTGCAATATTCTTCAAAAATTTTACTTACTAAACAATTTGTAGCTTGTCAGTTAAATCAAGCAAGGATTGCGATTATGCGTTAGGCTTATGCATACCGGGTGCCAGTGGCACCACAATCAATGTACTGATTATAAAAGTTTTGCGAAACGCAATATTTCGCATCAGTTCAAATCATTAATCAACAGCCTTACAATAGGCTACCTAGGCCTACCAATATTTTCTCCTATTGTCGCTTTGGGGTTTGGGCGGGCGAAATTTTTGTTTGGGGGGCACCGCCCCTCCTGAGTTGTGGCCCTGCCGTAATCGCTTGAAAACTCTATCTGCAGCAGTGAATGCTGCCCAACGCGCAACCAGGATTTTGCTAGAGAGGTGAAGCAAAAATTATTTTTGCACAAAAATTGTCTAATTTAGGCCTTTTGCTAAACAAACTGATGCAACTCGAACGTGTCACAGACCGGGGCCTGGGGACGGAGCCACCCAACCACTGGGCAATGTTTGAGATTTTACAGCACAAAAATAGCAATTTTAACGGCATTTTAATCACCTTTCGCACTTTTTGAAGCGGCATCAATGATTAAATTGCTAAAATTCAGAAGTTATTTCAAAGGCTTAAATTGCTTAACCTCTTTAGCCCTCTCCCCCTTATTCAGGTCAAGTCTAAATATTTTTAAACGCTTACATGTATATTTTGACGTTAAATTTTCTATATTTTGACGTTAAAACAGCATTTTGAGTAAACTGAAATCGGGGGACATGGCCCCCTGTAGCGACGGCACTGCATCACTTCCCCGCCTACGCTACTGACCTTAGCGCAGATTTAGACGCATGAAAAGACGAAAATGAAATTTGACGACCATTACGCTTACGTATGGCCTACAGCAGTGGTTTTCAACCTGTTGGCCATAGGAGCATTTTGTGGTGGGCTAGAGCTATTTGGGTAATTGCAAATTCGGTTAAAAAGCTGTCTTAATCATTAGGGCTGTGGGGCCCGTTAGAGAGTGAGCTAGCACAAAATTTGCGGTTTTTGGCGTGAGTACCATACCTTTTTTTTGTGGGGATCACCTGAAAATTGATAAATTGCGATTAAGCTAGCGATTTAGATGTGGGCAATGGAAAATTTTCGAATTGAAAATAGGTCACGGTGATGAAAATTTGGGAAGCACTGGCCCACAGTCTTGCTTTAATGGAGCTCGTTAGGTGAGCGTTTTCTCCCAATAATTATACAATAATATAATAAAATAGGCCTATTCGTATCAATAAATTTGTAGAATGAAAAAAAACACCGTACGGAACCGTCATTTTGATTTGAGGTAGGCATTACGCGCCTTGAGGGAAAATTTATTTAAAGCAAAAATTAATGTTTCTCTGACACCAATGAGTAAATTGGTGAAATGGTTCAATTCGAAAGATTGACAGGAGCCTGGTAGCAAACAAATATTAACTCAAAATTCTCTGGTCAAAAGTACACAGCAGAGAATTCTCAACAGCAGGAAATTCGAATTTTCATCCTATGCAATTGCAGTGCAGCTACCTCCCCAACAACAATCTCGACAAGATCATTCATTCTACGTTGTTCCTTACCAATGCTGCCATAAGCTACTCTTCAAAATTCACTAGAATTTTGTGAAACACAAAAATTTTCACAACGCTTTGTGCTTTTAATTTAAAATTGAGTTAAAAACAAGACAATGAGACTGCTTTTTAGGTGATCTCAAAAAAAAGAAAAATTAAAGGTCTTCACTAGGTAAGTTACAAAAATTTCTCTAGATCGTTTCACTAGGACACTAAAACGGATCAAAATTCACTAGATCTTTCTAAAATTCACTCGGAGTGGCACCACCGGTCGTAATTTTTGCGTGAATTTTTAGGTGATCTCCCAAAAAAAGGTCTTCACGCCAGCGACGCACGGTTTTCACGTAATTTTCTTGGTCATCTCTAAAAAATAAAAAAAAGGTCTTTCAGGTATTTTCACATTCTACAAAAACATTCACTAGATCATAAAATTCACTAGGTCACTAGACCGGACCAAGATTCACTAGATTAAGTGAAAATTCACTGGGAGTGGCATTACTGTTCCTTACATTGCATTATGCGGTCAGTATTTGCTACAGGAAGACTCGTAGGTTTTAATTGTGACGTCACCTGAAGGAATTACTTATCTTTTTGCTACCTTCGCATGAACTACGAATGAAATGTTCTAAATTGTATGAAATGTGAATGGCGGGAATTGACATCATAATGAGCTTTCCGTAGAAGTGGCTTTCTCGGTAGGTTTCAACCAAAAGCTCTTTGAAGCTGGTTGCGGATACACGCCATTGCTGCTTTCTTGAGTGTTGGTGAGCTAAAGCGCGAAATCTTTTGCCGAGGAATGCAACAAGTGTTGTTTGACGTACAGTAGATTTTGGCTACGTACTTCGTACTACAGCTGCAGATTTAATTTTGTCGCGAACGCAAGACGGATTACACTGTTTTTTTTTATAGCAATAATATTTCATAAAAACCCGAGGCTCATTGTTGCTCAGAATCTAAAAAAATGCCAGCCTCCATCAGTAACAAAAAGATTGGAAACAAAAAAGAATAGATTTCAAATCTTGAAAGCAACTAAATTCTGTGCTAATTCAAAACGATGAAATTTTAGTAATTTTCCAGTATTTACAAGCAAAATATTGCAACGATTCTGAAATTACAGAGTGCTGCTTCAAACAGCGCAAGCAACTCATAAATATTTGGATGTTCTCAAGTCAAAAAAAAAGAACTCCGTACTTTTTCGCTTTTGCAGTTTTACGATGCTGCGAAAAAGTCTTTGCTCAAGCTGACAGAGCATTCGGAATTGGACTCCAAAATAACTTTGAAAACATGGTCGTTTAAATTGACATGAACGTTCTCAGAATTCAAGGAATAATATTAGGAACAAATGAAGCAGCAAATTGGCAAAAAACTATGAGAAGCCAGCTCAACTTGAAATTTATTGGCTCTTCTAAAAAAAGTGTAACCTGGGTAAAAGTAAGCTTGCTTTGCCTCTGTGATCATGCTTGCATCGATTTTTGATTGCTAAGTTTCGTTACGCTTGAAGCACAACTTATGATAGCAAATTGACTAATAAGCTAGATTATATTTCTCATTCCGCAAGCTAACTGTTATCGCAACGCTTCTTAATTTCACCTAAAAGTTTGTTCTGTTTACTAGAAATAAATAACCTAAACATAGAATAATTTTTCGAATGAAAAATAGTTTCTAGAAAATGAATTTTTGTGGAAATGTAATTTCTGAAAAATAAGTTTTCGGGGAAATGTGTTTTCGACCAAACGTAAATTTTGTTTAGCCTAGTAAAAATTCTGGAAAATAAGTTTTCGGGGAAATGTAATTTCGGCCAAATGTACATTCTGGCAAGTGTAAATTCTGGAAAATAAGTTTTCGGGGAAATGTAGTTTCGGCCAAATGTACGTTCTGGCAAGTGTAAATTCTGGAAAGTAAGTTTTCGGGGAATATGTAATTTTGGCCAAATGTACGTTCTGGCAAGTGTAAATTCTGGAAAATAAGTTTTCGGGGAAATGTAGTTTCGGCCAAATGTACATTCTGGCAAGTGTAAATTCTGGAAAATAAGTTTTCGGGGAAATGTAGTTTCGGCCAAATGTACATTCTGGTAAGTGTAAATTCTGGAAAATAAGTTTTCGGGGAAATGTAATTTCGGCCAAATGTACATTTTGGCAAGTATAAATTCTGGAAAATAAGTTTTCGGGGAAATGTAGTTTCGGCCAAATGTACATTTTGGCAAGTATAAATTCTGGAAAATAAGTTTTCGGGGAAATGTAATTTCGGCCAAATGTACATTCTGGCAGATGTACATTCAGGCAAGTGTTCATTCTGGCAGATCTAATTTCAAACAAGTGTTCATTCAGGCAGATGTAATTTCAGGCAAATGTTCATTCTGGCAGATGTAATTTCAGGCAAGTGTTCATTCTAGCAAGTGTGATTTCTGACAAATGTTAATTCTGGAAAAAGAAAGTTCAGGGAAATGTTTTTCTGGCAAATGATTTTCGGGGAAATGTTTTTCTGCGAGGTGTAAGGATACCGAATATTATGATTATTATTTTTTATTTATTAAGTAGTCATAATATTACAAGAGATATACTAGTTCAATTCAAAATAATTTCTAATAGCTTGCCTTACACAGCTGTTTTGCCCAATTTCAGGGCTCTTCAGTAAGGCTAGCTAGACCAAAATGACAACTATTGCCAGTGATAAAAATCTTTAAAACATACATCTTTACCAATTTATCAATTAATGAATAAATCTTTACCGATGATGTTTATGTAACACAAATCTTTACGCATCAATTTCAACCAAATTAAGTAAATCCTAACTGAGAAATCTTTACCCAATAAAACAAAAGGCGATTAATTAAATCTTTACCGAAAGAAACTATGTGCCATCAATCAAATCTTTACCGGCTAATCTACAAATCTTACTCGGCTCATAGCTCGCCCTACATGGCTACGTCACCAGTAGGCTGAAAGGTTCAAAACTAGTGCCAAAATTCAGAAATAGAGCTAAACTGGGCTAACAATCTGTCGCAGTTCCTGCTTCATCCAGTGGCGATGTGGAAAACTAGCATGGAAGTAACCACAAATGAAAGATAATTGGAACCGATAGCTTTATAAGTCAACAGATCATAGCAGCTCATAGGTTGTATAACCGAGCCGGTTAACCGCAATCGGAGCGCGCTCCCTTTTGACACGCCACAACTGGTGACCCCGACGTGATTGGATGGTCGGCGCTCGAGACGACGTTAGCAGGCCCCTTCCTACCACTGCTTTCAGAAAGGGGGAAGTGTGTCGCAGTTCCTGCTTCATCCAGTGGCGATGTGGAAAACTAGCATGGAAGTAACCACAAATGAAAGATAATTGGAACCGATAGCTTTGTAACTCAACAGATTATAGCAGCTCATAGGTTGTACAACCGAGCCGGTTAACCGCAATCGGAGCGCGCTCCCTTTTGACACGCCACAAATCTTTAGAAGAAACAACACTATCCTACCCTCTCCTTTCCTCGCAAAAATTTTTGGAATAAAGGCGAAAGTCGATTCCGAAACAATATGTCTTAGGCTATTAATCATATGATGGATTGTGCCCTTAAGACTCTGTTGTAGCTTTTGTTGTAGCGCATATTTAGTGCCGCCTTTTTACTCTGGGTTCTGTCTATAGCTTATCATTTATTTCTCAGTATATTGTTCTTAGTAAAAATGAATAAATTACAATTTTTTCAGTTTTCCGTGTTCCAATATTCGAATCTACCTTCCCCGTCAAATCCGGAATTAGAATTTTGTTACTTATCCGAATTAGACAACGCCATTCCAGCAAGTATTGGCAGTGCTGTGGCATATCTAAACGGACAACTAACTCCGCAAAGTAAGCTACTGGAACCGAGCGTAGGCTACCGCTTTACCAGCGAACAAACTGCAAGTTGGTTAAGGCCTTGTCTAAACCTGTGTGTAAAATCGTGAACGTACAAGCGTATTTTTTGTTTATTTTAAACAGTAATTCGGTACGCTGGGCGTCCCGCCTTACCAGAGTCCAAATTGCAAGTCAGTTGAAACAAGCTACATGCATGGAAGCATTACGCACTCAGTTACTTTTTCGCACAATCTCATACACTCACAATTTTACGCGCAATGCAGACCCGCTGTATGCGTGAAAATAGATACAGATCAAAAATAATCGGCCTTCAGCATTTTTGGCTGCTATTTGATCGACTAACCCCCAAGCAAATATTTTCTTAGAAAATTCACGCTATAGTATGCAATAACGAAACAATTTGCAGTTATTTATTAATCTATAGTTTTTAGAATGGCAATACTGTTTGCTGTACTGATATTTGCAGTACCAGCATTTTGTAGTATCGGCATTTACCAGTAACGGTATTTTCCAGTATCGGAATTTTCAATATCGGTATTTTCCAATGGTGAATTTGTTACATGCAAAGATGCAGGATAGAGCTGGATTAGGTTTGGAGTTTTTGGCGAAATGTATAATTACCGATATTAGATTTAGCAAGGTTGTAAAGATCAACGGTGCAGTTAGTCAAGCGGTAATGGGTTCGTCTCTGAAGCAAGACGTCAGAGGTTCAAATCTAAGGCCAGTTAACTTGGAGTTAGTGTTGCTAACGGCTTGCCGGTGCTGCAATATTTCTTTGAAAGTAGCTGTGTGGTCCGGGCGCAATGACGCAGAGATGGGTCCGCATGCTCGTTACATGGTTCGACGTAATACTAGCGAGTACAATGAAAAGTTTGATTTTGAGATTAACCTATGTCACTGACCTTATCTCTAATAATTCTAATTTTTTTCGCAGGCCTAGAGTACCTCACAAAGCAGTATTTAGTAATGTACATTTTCACTTCTTTTATATGAAAATGTTAATTTTAGTCAAAGCTGGTTGTTCTTATATTTTCATGAATTTTCAGCCTCTTTTGTTTCTTAACTTTATTGGAGAACACAGTGAAACAAATTTATTCTTGCTTGGATAAAAGTTGTCGTTTGTTGTAGGCCATTACTACTGTTATACAAATCAACAATGGCAATTCGGTAAAAAAAGGACAAGAAAACTTTCTTGATTACTAACAACGTTTTTGCTGGCCCGTGTTCTTCTTCTTGTTTCTTCATTGCCCGCTTTTCCGTGAGGTTTGCGGAGGCATCAGCTCGACATTTAAGCCGCCACACTTCACGGTTTTCCATCGTATCCATCATATCGCCTGGATTAAATCCCAAGCGATTCCATCCAAGATCCTTAATGTAATTGTGCTTGCATGGCTAAACCACCTAAGCTGAGATCTTTCAATTCGGAGAAGAGCTGAGGTCTTTCAATTCGAATCTCAGAGCTACGCACCTTGTTAAATAGTGCAACTCCTTCGACTTCGATTCTTAATTATTTTATTCATGCTAAGCTCGGCATTATTCTTAAATTGTTCTAAGATACTGGTTGGCTACGCAAAACCGGTGAAACTGCGCAGGCATTAGGTTAAAATGTCAAGCTAATATTACTTTAAAGCAAAACTCAACTATACCTATGCCACTAGATCATAAATGAGTAAACTAGAACTCAACCAATGCCATTACATCTCTACTAGTCTCATTACGCTATAACCGGTAGGCCTATTAGCCTATACCATTCAAGTTGCCTGCACAAAGCAACATTTTCTGCTGTGTATCTTTCCTTTGTTTTTTTGGTTTTAGTCAAATAGTTTGATCAATAAACCACTAAATTTTAGGCCAAGCCAGCAATAGCGCTAGCTAAACCCAAAATTGGCATGCAAATATCAAATTTTGCGAGTCGTACCAAACACCTGCGACCCAGTAGTTAGTGACGTTAATTTGTTTTGTGGAATGGATCAGTGATGTTTCAAATGATGTCACTAAGTCACAACGTAACGGAGAGTAATAGTTTTTTTGTAAAAGGCTTAAAAAATTCTATAGTTTTGAATTGTTTACTTTTCAACCAAATTCAAACATCCTCCTTCTGCCCCTGTTTAAATTTGGAGCTAAAATGAGTCTCGTGTTCTTCCAAGATTAGTCTTCAGCAAAAGAATAGCGATAGGTCTATTGGCTATTTTTACTTGTGAGAATATACACATATTTAAAAAAAACAGTTGCAAATTTTGGGTTGAGGCTGGCTGTTTCTAAGTTTTTGGTAACTTTTAACCTTATTTGTTCTTAAAAGGGCATTCACGTCAAGTTTTTATCTTTACTAAAATTATGGGGTAAGCTTAAAATGCATTCTTGCAGAATTTGAACTTTTAATGTCAACATGTTTTAAAGATATTGCAGTCAACAAAGTTTCTCTTTCTTCCTTCATGCTTCAGGGTTGCCATTTTGTCAGTATCGTGCAGACGAATAGCTTTTGGAAAGCTGGCCTACATTTACTTGAAAAGCAGCTAATTTACAATTTTGACCCTAGCTTTGTCTTGACAACAATCTGGCCGCAAAACACTTACTTAGAATTAGAAATATGCAGTAGCTTTTTTATAATTTCATGTCTAATGGGCAACCCTGGCAAAATTTTTAAAGGGAAAAAGCTTTTCTAAGGAGAAATTTAAGCTGTCATATCTCGGGAACGGAAGTTCGTAGAAAGCTCAATTTTCGTGAAGTTGTAGTGTACGGGTCTGTTCAAATTTTTTGAGACAAAACCGAACACAAAATTCTTTGGCTTGAAAGACCTATTAATTTGCTCTTAACAAGTGCGTTAGCGTGGCCAAATTTGTAAAGGTGTCGTTTTTACGACGACCCTGATCGAATGATCTGGATTTAACCCGCACACTGGTCACGCTGTTGCGTCCGTGGATAACGACGATTTATGACAATTATCTCTGTTTGGTGGCTTCGAACAAGCAATAGATTCAATGGACAAGAATTCGAAGAAATCCACAGTAGCATTGGATCATCAGAAACTTCTAAGCAGGTTCGGATTCCTCCAATTACGAAGTAGTCACTGCAATGAAAAGTGTGCGAATCGTCCAATAAGTTAGCGTCTGACGCTGTCCGGTGACAGGAGGATAAATATTCGCGACAACAACGCTACAACGTTTTCCTAAAACTGGTCACTACAAAAAAGCAATTTTGTCAATTATCCAAGCTGCAAGAACGAAACTGTACAGGTAATTGACATTACTGACTACATGGTGTTGTTGATACAAGGTAAATAATTGTGACAACAACTAAGCTCAACTAGTAAAAACGGGAAAAGTAATAAGAAAATTAAAACGTTGGCGATTTGATTTAGAATTCTTTTTAGTTTCTAAATACTAATTCCGTTTTTACCCGTGAGTTTGATTATTATAACTGGCTACAATTGCAAAAAACTGGTTGTTTCGTTACGATATTGCATAGCAATTTTTTTCTTAATTCGGTTTGATTTTATATTTACCATTTTTAGGTTCAGGCTGGAATTATTGTTCTTAATTTGTTTTTAAATTTTAAGCTCTTTAGAATTAATCAATATTGTTAAAACTCTTGAAAAAGCACTTGATACTTTAGAGGGAAGAAATCACAAACGAGGTCTTGACAAAGCATTTGAAATTTTAAAAAGAAAAAACGGATCGTATGAAGGTATGTCCAGAGCACGAAAGACTTTGTTTTGTATCATAGCTAATTTTCTTATCATGCTTTACCTTCTTTTTGCAATAATAATGCTATAGGCTTACCATATTTTTTAGACAGAAAACCGGGACAGTCGAAAAGATCCAAAAATCTCCACAAATTACGTATAAATGTGCAGAAAGTCAGGTGAGGACCAAACAAGAAAAAAAAGGTCTTCATGTCAGTCAGCCACAGTTTTTTTGCGATTAATTGGGTGGTCTTTATCTAAAAAGGATTTCTAGTGAGTTACCCACGTTTTTTTGCGATTTATCGGGTGATCTCCCCACAAAACGAAATATAAAAAAGGCTTCTCTCCGAAACGCTCGAGTTACCACTAGTTTCGGGTCGTACATTAGCGATGGAGTTCACAAATTTCTGCCGTTTTGCTCCGCTCGTTATCGTCTTTCGCGAGAAAATGACAACCAGGTGGAACAAAGGCCTTAAAATTGGGACTGTCCCGCCAAAAACGGGACGTTTGGTAAGCCTATAGTTTCCGCATGACTTTTTGCGGTTGCACTTTCCATTTTTTTCTCTGTTTTCAGTGATAAATGCGTGCCAACTACGACGGTTTTCTTTTCAAACCGATATTGGTTTTCAATACTTAGTAAAACTTTTAACACAAATTTTTGCTCTATACTTTGTATTGCGATAAACTTTTTTTGTAAGAACCAGAAAATTTGGAGTTGAGGCTGGTTGTCTTAAATTTTCAGCCTCATTTGTTTTTGATTTGTTCTTAGCTTTACTGAAAAATAAAGTGACACAAATTCATTCTTACTTGCCTAAAACTTGTTTTTTGTTATAGAACAATGTTACTGTTAAACAAATTAACCCTTTGTTTACCGACGGGACTTGTAAGTCCCACTTCCTAATCTTGATGTAATTCCTGCTTCCTTTAGGTTTCTTGAAAAAATATTGGTTTAATTGTACGAACCAGTGTGTATATAACTTGCAAACACGAAACTGGCGGAAATTTTTAAGATTTAGCTTGGCCGTTGAAGAGAAAGTTGTTAGGTTATTTCAAAACTTGATTTCGGGTAATAAAGGTTCTTAGGGCGATTTGTTCAGTTAGTTTTAGATCATAAATCTTATAGGTACCTGAGTGTTCAGTTTTCAAATGTTTTGATTATGTCAATAGGCAGTGCCTGATAGGAAAAAATAATCAAAATTAAGTTCCTATTTTTCGTTAGTAACCATAAAAGCCAGTGGGACTGCCAAGTCCCGACGTGTATTTCCGGACATTTTTTTCATTATATGCAGTTTGTGAAAATGTAATTTGTTTCTGTTCTTGAAGTTTAGCTTCATTTATTGATTCATATCAAAAGTTAGGTTAGGCTATTTGTCTAATTTTTAGGTGTCCAGCCTGAAATTTACTGGTAACTGACGGTGGGTGACTTTGGTACCGGTGGGTGACTTTGGTAACTGACGGTGGGTCGACTTTGGTACCGGTACTAGCCTAAAGTCTACCCTGCAGTCTAGGCTTTTAACTAGTACTAGCCTAATGTTCTCTGTTGTACAGCAGTTTATATGTAAGTAACTTCTCTGCACCCACTACCCAACCTATAAAAGTAATAGGGTCTGGTGATTTTGTGGCATCATTCAGCATGGTAGGCTATGGCACTAGGCTGCAGCAACCTAAACATCACTTAGGCTACACTTTAGGCTTTTTCACTTCAGTAGCAGAGTAGGTTATCAATAGTTAGTCTATGTATAGGCTAAAAGTCTGCTTAGTTACAACCTTAGGCTATCCTATCTTGTCATAAAAGTAATAACAGCAGTGGCCTACCTGTAATTTGCTGGTACCATAGGCCTATAGAGCAAGTCTACTACTGGTTATGCACAAGAAACATATTTGCAACCCCTTCCATATCCCTGAAAGTAATGCCGCAATAAAAATGGATTGATTTTCCTGTATTTTGCATAAGATGAAGGCCAATATTGTCAATAACTCTCAATAGATCATATAATTTACTATAAGATTAGGCCTACTTTATGAAAGAAGTGCTATTAAGCCCTGTTTACACTGTTTCTCTAATCCACTGACAGTGTGCTATACTGTTTATGGTAAACAAGTACTGGTACCACTAGAGAGTATGCTGCTCTGGTGATTTTTACTTTTTGCTTTTGATAGTATGGCTGATGTAGGCTACACTAACCTACAGACATGGCCTTTGCATTTAATTGCTCTGCAAATCTAAAGTGCTGTTTGGTGTGGTTAGGCCTGAGGCTACCAGTATTTGTTTATTTTTCAGATATCTTAGTATCAGTACCAGCATATGTTAAGTTACCTGTTAAGTTTTTTTGCAACTAAAATGAGTAAAAAATATAATCCTTCTGATGCTTTGGTGCTACTTGATGATTTTCCTGATGATACTTCAAGTACTGATGAAGAATCAATCTATGATGGTGAAAATGATGAAGTTGCACTTGATATCAACAATTTAGATGATTTGGAGAATTCTCAGGATTATCTGAGCACATCAACTTCCCTTAATGCTCCTCAAAACGAGTGCATTCTGGAGTATGAGGAAGTTTCATGTCAGTCTGATTCTCAAAGAAAACGTTTATGGAAAAAAGCACCTGCCACTACACCAAGCAGTCAATTTGTTGCTTATGAAGGTCCAAAAGAAGAGATGTTTACTTCCTGCCATCTTCCTGCTGATTTTGTGTTAAAATATTTGGATTCAGACATCAGAGAGTCAATTCTCTTCCAGAGCAACTTGTATATGAATCAAAAACAAAGATCAGTACCACTTATGTCACTAGAAGAACTGTACGGATTTTTGGGAGTGAACATAGTTATGGGATATCACCGCCTACCATCTTGGACTTATTATTGGAAATCAGATCAGGATGTGACGGTGCCATTTGTTCAACAACAATGCCACGAAATCGTTTTGCTCGATTACTATCAAATTTGCATGTCAATGATAACTCCATGATACCATCTGACAACAAAGATAAACTGTACAAACTTCGGCCATTAATAACAAAACTAAATGACAATTATATGAGACTTTATTCGTGTTCCAAGATTTTTAGTATAGATGAAAGTATGATATTGTTCAAAGGAAGGCATTCCATAAAGCAATACAATCCCATGAAGCCGATAAAACGAGGCTATAAACTTTGGGAGCGTGCGGATGCTAATGGATACGTAAGCAAGCTTGATATTTATCAAGGCAAAGATGCGTGTGTGGATGAACGTTACCCAGGTTTTGGTTTGGGGGAGAAGGTTGTGTTAAGCTTGACCAAGGACATTATAGGTAATTTCCATGAAGTATATTTTGATAACTACTTTACATCTGTAAACTTGCTGGAGTCACTCAAGGGAAAGCATGTCTTGGCTTGCGGCACAATCAGAACTAATAGAAAAGGACGTCCACAAAACATGGCAAGTGACAAATCTTTGGAGAGAGGCGAGTTTGACTGGCGGGTATCCAACGATGAATTGACATTTTTTAAATGGAAAGACAACAAGTCTGTTCATTTGCTTTCTAAATTCCATGGAATCGAAACAACCACAATATCAAGAACTCAAAGAAGTGGAGAAAAGAAGACTTTTTCCTCTCCTAAAGCAATAAAATACTACAACAATTACATGGGTGGTGTGGACAAAGCAGATATGCTATGCTCCTTATACTCCACTGGAAGGAAGTCAAAAAAATGGTGGCACAGAATTTTTTTTGGACTTTTAGACAGAACTCTTGCTAATGCTTACGTTGCTTACTGTAAACTATCGTGTGATGGCTGTTCTTGGCTAAATTTTCGAAGATCTGTTGCTCAAACTTTTATCACTCTTGCTCGCAAGCCTAGGGCAAAACGGAGTTTGCGGATGCTGTCCCCAAACATGCTGCCTACTAAAAGGAGAGGCGCTTCTTATTCAGTGGATGCGAGCATAAGGCTGCGCAACCGTGGCATTCATTGGGCAGTTTTTGAGGAAAAAAGGGGAAGGTGTGAGGTGTGCTCAACGAAAGGAATAGAGTCTCGTCCACATTGTAAATGCTTTATGTGTGGAGTGTTTTTATGTTGCAATGCTGCAAAAAATTGCTTTAGTAAATACCACAACATTTTTTAATATCAATGTGATCAATAATATGGGGGGTCAATTATGATCGGGGCCAAAACTTGCCCCCCCCCGCTGACAACCTGCCAGTCTGCCATCTGTTGGTGTTATGTTCAATTTCTAAGTTAATTGTGTTACCAAACCAGTTTTTATGTTTTTGTTTAACAATACGAGCAATAATTTACTTGCAATCTGTAATTGCTTTTCTAGACTATTTTAGCCTCATAAGTACTGTTGGGACGTCTAAGTCCCATACGCGAGATTTCATACTAACACTTTTCGAAAAGAAATTTCATTGAAGCTGTTTTCTAACTACATATTAAGCATTATAATTTTGATAAAAAACGAAACCTAAATAAAAACAAACATGTCTTGGTAAACAAAGGGTTAATAATGGCAAGTTACCCAGGGTAAAAGCAAGTTCTGCTAATTGCTTGCTTATACTAGTTTGTTCTATTAATTATTTTTGATGCCGAGACTGGTATTGTATTTAATTAGTTTTGTTCGTAAATTCTGAGCAAAATTTAGCCTAGCGTTTTCATCAAAAAAAGTGTATACCTTTAGCATTCCAGTCAATTTGGCACGAAATCGACAGGAATTTTATCGTTATCAGAATGTTGTTACGCATATTTATCCTCTTATCACTGCACAGCGGACAGAGTCACACGCTAACTATTGAATGATCCACACACTTTTCATTGCGATTACTGTTTTGTGCTTGGATAAATTCGTATCTGCTAATGGTAGTCTCCAGCGATTCTTCAATTTCTGTGGATTTCTTCGATTTCTTGCCCACTGAATTTGCTGCTTGTTCGAAGCCACCAATCAGTAATAATCATCGTAAACTGTGTCATCCAACGACGCAACAATCTGACCAGGGTGAGGGTTGAGCCTAGATCATGCGATCAGAGTCGTCGTAAAAACGACGCTTATTCCTTTCGGCCACACTACCGAACTGACGAAAGATTATAAAGTTTTGTGTTGTCTGCAACGCAGACAAGAACCAGCACCGTGTTATTGTATTGCTGACCGACGGTGAATCCCGAGACGAGGGTTTGGCATCCTTCTCAAGCAAAGCAATTTACCGATATGTGCACGACTTAAACGAGGAGCAGCAAAACACGGTTTCGATTGTCGTGTTTGGAATTGGTGAAGAAAGTGGTAAATTTTAGCGTTTCTTGACGAATGAACCGTAGAAGATGCCAATAGTTTAGCACAACTGGTGTTTTTAGGCTTTTGCCAACGTCTCGCCAGCCCATACTAAAGTTTGATGATGGATTTGTCATTTTGTGCTTTGTTTATTTTGCTTGTAGCTTTTGTGTAATGCCCTGACGAAGCCAGTTAATATGGGCTGGCGAAAGGTTGGCAACAGCCAAAAAACACCAGTTGTGCAAAACCATTTGAATTTGAAAAATGCCTGGCGTCCTCAAATACAGTTTATTTACTAGAATCAAAGAGCAGTTTGGGTCTGCAATTTTTGGGTTTCTCCAACCATATCAAAAAGCTAACGAAACAATTGTTAGACATCGTTGTCATTTAAAATTGAACCACCAATGCCTTAACAATAAAATATTACCCATAAGTCTTCAAATTAAATCTCCGATTGACACAAGTGATCGACGAAATTTGGTGCTTAAATTTGATTTGAGCTGTCTAAAATGGCGCATTAAAGATTTTCATAAACGGATTGAATCTTGCTCAGAAATCATCATGAAATTACAAAATGACTTCGAGCGTATCATGGTTCCAACAGGATTGTTAGAAAATTTTCAGGACGTATTGAGAAAAAACCAAATTGTTTGACACGTTGTCTTGGAAACATGATGACACTTGGAGAAAGCTTCTTTTCGAGAAAGAGAAAAAAGGCAAAGAAAACTGTCAATGAGCAGTTGAAAAAAGAAATGGGTCGCTGATTTGTCTAGTCATCAGTTAAAGGGACATTTAAGTCAAGTTTTTCAGAGGCGACCAAAATGTTGGGAAAAACCTAAAATGCATTCTTATCAAATTTATACTCTCGACGTCTAGACGTTTTTTAGATATTGCATTTCAAAGTTAACAATAATTTTCCTCTTACTTCAGAGTTGTCATTTTGCCAGCATTGTGGCAGAAAATAAACTTTTGAGAAGTTGGCTTGAATTTAGTTAAGAATCAGCTAATATGCAATTCTAACCCTTTGGTTAGTTTTGATAACACTGACGAAAATACTTATTGAGAGTTACAAACATGCAGTAACTTTTTGAAATTTTGGTTGTTGTTGGCAACCCTGGCAAAATTTCTACGGAGAAATCTAAATATATTGTCATATTTTGGGAACGGAAGACCGTAGCAAGCTCAAATTTGGTGAGTTAGTCTTTAGATCTGTCAAAAAGCTTAGAGAGAAAACCGACCAAAAACTTTCTCGACCTGAATGCTCTTTTAAATGGTTCTTTTTATACGTTTTTACAATGTCCCTCATCGTTTGGTGCGAGTTCAACCCTCATTTTTTTTACATTGTTGCGTCCTTGGATAGGACGCTTTACAATAATTATCTCTGCGGATGGTTTCGAACAAGCAGCAAATAATTCAGAGGAGAAAAAATCTACTTCAGGAACATCATATAACTGGAAAATCCTGAGCAGGTACGGATTCCTTCAAACACAAAGCACTTACACAATGAAAAAAACATCCAGTAGTGAGCGTCTGACGCTCTGCGGTGACCGCAGGATAAATATGCAACTAAAGCAACAACGATATCTTCACAAACCGGTATAGATGCACAGTTTGACGACCACAGTTCTAAAGCATATTAACTTCTTACTTCAGAAACAAAATAATGAAATGCAGACCATAAAAAGTAAAAACTAAAAGTAATCTAAAAACCCCTAGAGCCTGTTTCGTCTTTCGACTCGTCAGGAGGGTATGTTATTCAAATAGAATCTTACTTCAGTAATATGGACAAGAAATTATGGAAAGTGCAAGTTTGAATGAGATGAAGTCGTTTGAAAACTGCTTTGTTTTCATTAGAGTTTTTTACAGTTTTCTTGTATATTTTTCAGAATTTACGATTTTTAGAGACATCGTTGAGCATGCGGGAGGAAGTCGAAATAAGGTAGCGAGAACTACTTTACAGATTTGTATTAAAAAGAACCAGAGGTGGAGTCGAGGACACAAGGCTCAAGGCCAAGGCCAAGGACACAAAAAAATCCGAGGCCAAGGCCAAGGACAGCCTTTCCGAGGACAGAACCTCTCGAGGTCTAGGACAGGAATGCTCGAGGCCAAGGCCAAGGACCAAGAACACAGGCCCAAGCGTTTTCCAAAAAAAAAAAGTTCATCAAAATTTTTTTTCAGGCGATCTCCAATTCAATGGCGTACCCAGAATTTTAGATACGGGGAGGCCTAAACCACAAATCACATGAAATGACGTCATAAAAATTTTTTTAAAGAGAAAGTACTTGTGGGACAAAGCTTTCGTAGGATGGAAGATCTGAAATCGTTGTTGACTGTTTGCACGTAACCAGGATTTTGCAAAAGAAGAGGGCTTAAACTAATATTTGAAAAATGCAAATATCTAACTTTGGGTACGTGTTGAGAAAGCTAGTGTAACTTAAATGTATCACAGACGGGGATTTGGGGGCGGGGTCCCTAACCTCCGGAGGCTTTGGGGGTCTGGGGGCAAAACCCCCAACCGTTGGGCGATTTTTTGTAATTTTTTTGGGAAAAAAAAGCTATTTTAATGCCATTAGATCACATTTTGCAAGTTTTCAGAGCAATTTGAAACCACTAGATTTTCGATATTTGAAAGCTAATCGAAAAAATCAAATTGTTTAATCCTCCTTTTACTTGCAATTTAGGTCCAAAACACGTTTACCATCTTGCATTTTGGAGTTAAATTTTAATTGTAAGTGATTTGGTCCAGGTAGGGGGAAGTAAGGTGCATTGTCTCTGGCTACATTTTAACAGTAAATAATAATCCACTCGAATATTTTCCTTAGAGATTTTTATTTTGCCATGAAAATAACCAGTTATAGGAATACATGTTCGCCAGGGGGCCCAGGCCCCTTCCCCTTCGATTGAAGTTCAATGATTCGTTCAATCACCATTTTCCATGGCTAATTTTTTAAAAGTATTTTGTGCGTAAAAACCGGCGAGGTTGGAGGTGAAATAGCTTACTGAATTGTTTTTGAAAAAGGTACAAAAGATGGTTACGTCTACTAACCATGTTGTTGCCGGGCCGGATTTACACCGCGCGAGGTCCCTGGCACTTTGGAGATTTTCGCAACATCTTTCTGCCAAA
The DNA here is from genome assembly GCA_963965965.1 of Trididemnum nubilum. Lineage (NCBI taxonomy): Eukaryota > Metazoa > Chordata > Ascidiacea > Aplousobranchia > Didemnidae > Trididemnum > Trididemnum nubilum. Next base: position 34,806,596 of record OZ014479.1, on the reverse strand, counting down.
TATAGGTGAAGACCAAAAATAATCTTACAATCTCAGCTCGGGGCCCCTAGCTGGTACTGTGTCATATTATGGTAAATACGGCCCTGATTAATGCATTGTGTTCACAAAAAGGCTATATGTGGGCCTGAAATAGCAAATTTTATGACAAATACTCTCCATTTTTTCCGAATTATACGTTTAAATTGGCTGGCCAAAATTGAATTGAGGGGGACCAGTCGCTCCTGGTCTTCAATATTGTTAATTAGTTAAGCTGTTGTCAGCGAAAAATGCAAAAAAGAAACTGAAATTGAAGAAGCAATAGGCTTTTTTGTCACATTTTTGTCATTGGTGAAATTTTAATTGGGGGGACCTGCCCCTCCTCCCCTTGCATATGCCTATGCTCCTAGTAAGAAAAACAAAAAAGGTGTTTGCAAATTTTCTGCGAGGTTTCTGTCGTTTTCCAACGAAATTTCAACTGTTCAAAAAATAGTGCTGTCCTCGAGCCGAGGACAGGGCAATTTTCGAGGACTTGAGGCTTCGAGGCCAAGGCCAAGGACTTCAAAATGTGTCCTCGAGGACGTCCTCGAGGCCAAGGACGTCCTCGAGGACTCCACCTCTGAAAAGAACATTTACTTGCAGTATACCATTTGCTACTCTTTCTATATGTTTGCCCACTGCAAAAATTGAAAAATTAAAACAAATTGTTGTTTTTTAAGGTGATAATTTATGTTGGGGCCCCAGGAAAATTTAGTCTATTGTTAGCAGGTTTGAGCGGAACTATAGCAGCTTTAAAGTTTAAATTTTTTCCGATTTAAATTATGGTGTTCTATCTATCATTTCATATTAAAAATAGATTTCAACTTGTTTTAATTTTTGGGCCTTATTGGCATGTTTACGTTATAAAAGACTAGGAAAATTAAAAACTTAATGCTTAAAAAAAAATTGAATTTATGTTTTTACAGAAATAAACCCTAATAAAAACTTGGTAGTTGATTTATTGTTTGGTAAACTTTGTGAAAATCATAACTATTGTTTACGTTGTGTGCAAAATTGTTTAGGCTTAGGTTTGCCATATAAGTCCCGTTTTTGACGGAACAGTTCCTTTTTTGAGACCTTGTGCCGGTGTATCGCCAGTTAATCATTTCGTCCCCCGAATTTTTGAATTATCACATTGTATAGATTTCCTTGAAGTGAAAACCTTTGTATAGTATTTTGTTTTTGGCCTTAAACCGAAATCCGCAAAAAATGGCTGTATCCTTTTTGAAGACCTATTTTTTATCTTCATCTCAAATCCGTGGAAAATCGCGGTTTTCTGATCTTTTGTTTCAATTTTCTGCCTCAAAAATTTATGGCAACTCTATTTTGGCTTAGTGTATATGATACAAGCATTCGATACCAATATTAGAGTTTGCAGTGCTTTCCTGCTTGACGTTTTGCAATCTAAGGAGCAGCACTTTGAAGCCTCCGACGTGTGTCATAGTCTAATAGACAGGTGGCAGCTTGATTCGAAGAGCGAAAGGTCCTTTTGCTGTTTCCTGACCAAGACAACTTGCTGAATATACAATTACTACGGCTCCAGAAGCACAAATTCATCATTTTTGGTTTGTTTTTTAAAGGAAGGAAAATTTTTTCCTGTTCTCACATCTGAAAATCTATCGCAATATGGCGCCTTATTTTTCGAACACTTTTCTTCTGAAAAGAAAATCACCTACCCGATTTGGATTGGATCTATTCAGCCACTGCTTGGCGGTAAAAGTAAGTTTTTTTTTACACAGTAGCATGTTTTATAGTAGTACATCTTCAAGCCTTGTGTCCATAAAAAAGATAAAGATAAAAACAAAAAAGTTTTTATGTGCAGTTATAATAAGCGTGTTATTTTTCCCTTTCGGCTCAATTATAAATCCCTGCATATTCCAGGTGGTATAATTTCTTACTGATAACTAACTTAATGACACCATAAAAAGCCTGCACCACAAATTTCCAACCAATAATGGATCAGAAATGGTGAGATGCTCTTCCGTCAGTTTGTTACCTTACATATTGGAAGAATATTAAGCCAGCACATTTTAATGCCTTTACAATGTCCATTTTCAGGCCCGGTTCTTAAAAACGGTGCATGCTTATTGCTGAGCTATAACAAGGCAAGACAAATTTATTTCGTCCCTTAGTAACAGCACGAAGTAGAAATTTATTTATATTTGTTTAACCCTATTTTACAGGGGTTTTTAATCAACACATTTTACACGGGGGATGCCCCTCTGTGTAACTCCCAAGTCATGGGAACACCAAAGTCATATGCATGTGAACTCTAAAAGTCACAGGAACACCAAACTTGGCATGCGAGTTGATTGATGTTTTCCAAAATTTTTCAGAAAAATTAGTTTTGAGTTGATGATATTATCATTGTGAAGTCACAGCCATACTTTCGAAAAATGACGTCATTTTGCAAAAACATCACAGGCGGTTCAAATTTTGTACATATTTTTTCAAACACTAAATCACAAAATGCCTAAGTCAAAGCAGTTACGCCGCAAAAACGTCTTATGGCGTCATTTTATGTGATTTTTGGCTAAAAAATGGTCAGATTTCAGAAAGTGATTTCGGGAAACCTCAAAACCGGAAAACTTTCCGTTACCTTAGCAACTTCTAAGAGTTAGGAGTTTTAGGAGTTATTGTTGATGAAATATGACTCAAAATCAAGTTTATTTACAATAAAAATCTTTTCGTTGAAGGAATTCATCACCGAAAAATCTAGAGGGGGGCAAAAATGCCCTCACCCCTCTCGTTTCTAATATGGGATAAAGAAGGCAACAGAAAAGTTGGGAAAGACAGTTATAACATCAAGAAATCTCTTTTCAGAGAGAGCCAATTTAGGCCATGGTATCATATATGATTTATGTTACGGTACTTGTCTAAGTGAATTGCGACATTTTTATGATTTCAAAAGCGACAACTAACTGTTATAAGCATGAACCTTTTCATGTCGCCCAAGCAAAGATCTGCCGATGTCATGAAAAATCTTTCTCTTTCATTATACTTGCAGTATTTTGCCGAAGCGTGTAACGAGTTAGCGGGATTCATCTCCTCGTCATTGTACCCGGGGCAACACAGCTTCTTTCGAAGAAATCTCGCAGCAGTGGCGAGCCGTAGGCAACACTGTGTCCATTTTGACCGGCCCAAGATTTGAACCTCAGACCTCCCGCTCCACAGACGAACGCATTACCGCTCGACCAACTGGCCGGTTATGTCATGAAAAAGAACATGTAATTGCGTAAGAAAATCTCTGATGCTAATATTTGTACGAGCTACTAGAAATTAAGTTTTGGTAGCAAAATTTGAATTTTTTGTGCGAGAATGCCCTAATATACGTGGGAATGCAATTCCAATTCTTGACCTCCTAATACTTAATACACCTCTACAATTTATTTGCGCGGTAACAAGGAATGTGTAAATTGTTACAATCACTCGACAACCTTGTGCCTCGTAGTTCGCCTTGATAACGGTCTTTAGTTTTACAAAAATAATTGCAAAATGAACGTGGAGTTTTGTTGTTTAAAGAACAATAAACAAATTTAGCAAGTTCAAATATGAACAAGTCATCAATTTGCAGAATTTTTAGTTGTCAGTAATAAGGGTTTACTGAATCTCGGAAGCAAGCACGGTTCTCAAAACGGTTCTCTTTCTAAAACGATTCTCTAATCTTAGAAACCGGTTCGTTCGAGCCAAAAGTGCAAGATATCTATGCAACTTTTAACAACCTGCTCTCTAAATTTAGGAACTGGTTCGCGCGAACTTGCTGAATAGCACCACTAATTAAAACTCCAGCAACACGATGGAAAGCCCGGGTAAAAAGAAATGACCATAACGCACAATTCAAACAGTTAGGGTTGCAGACCTGTCGCCGAACAGGTGGCCACTGCTGACTGGTCTCATCAGTAGCCTCTTACGACCTATTGAATAGGCTTCAATTCTGTGTTCCCTTACTGCGCAAGAAATCATTCTTCATTCAAGTTTTGAAAATTGCTTTTCCATTTTTAAAAGATAACTTGATGTTCTGCAGGGTCAATTTGAATTACGCGGGGCCCCTGGCACTTGTGGGATTTTTGCTGCATTTTCCTGCCAAATATAGTTGAAGACCAAAAAAATTCTTCTCCAGAAATTTGCCTCATTTTTCTGCCAAAAGTAGGTGAAGACTGAAAAAAAAAGTTTTACCATCCAAGCGCGGGGCCCCTGGCACAAGACCATTTTGCTGTATGGTAAATACGCATCTGATGTTTTGTATAACCTGTGGCTGCTCTTTTGTCCCGTAATCGTATGTTGTGCTAGCATTTTGTCCCTGTTTGTTTACAAAAGGGTTTATTTTTCAGTTGCAAAATACTACGTGATAATTGCAGTTCCTTTGTTTCATGAGAACAAAACTGTGGGCGCCATCGGAATATTTGTGGATGCATTTGCATTTTATGGTTCTCTACATTCAAGTCGTCCATCAAGACATTCTTATTTTCTTATGATAACCAATAAAGGTAAAATTGATAAACTACGTAACCATCAGTGTTTACACAGCAAATCAAAGCTTTCATTATACTCGCGGTATCACAACGAAATGTGTAATGAATTTGCGGGCCCATCTCCGCATCATTACGCCTGGGGAACATAGCTCCTTGGAAGAAGTGTCGCAGCGGTGGCGAGCCGTTGGCAACATTGTGCGTCCAATTTGACCGGCCAAGAATTGAACCTCAGACTCCCGCTCCAAAGACGAACGCGTTACTTCTTGACCAAAAAATTAAAATGCAGTTCAGCGTAAGGATTTTCAGATGGAAAGGACAATTTTACAGCATGTTTATTTGTCTCTAGCTATCACAGCATCAATAAAACTAGCTCAGCAGGCTAAAATATTCCTGTGCTGTCTTTTGGCTGAGGCAAGTTGTTAAACTGCAATATTGCAACTAAGTGGAGTATAGTTTCTTTTTTTTAGTAAATTTAAATCTGATGCTTAGTTGGAGCGAATTTCAGTACTCTATCTTTAGGCCTGAACTGCACTGGTCGTAAAAGCGTAGAGAGATACTATAGCGTATTTTAGTTTATTTCAAACAGAATTTCGGTACGCTAGGCGTACCGCCGTACCATCATACAAGCCCCAGCTGGTTAAAATAAACTAATGATTCCTTCGCGCGCTCACAATTTTACGCCCAGAGTAGACGGGGTCTAAGCAAGGAAATTTTGCGATCGTTTGTGTAGTTTTTTGTCTACTTCATTCTTTTGAAGAAACATGAAATAGAGAAGTGCTAAAGGAAGAGTCGTGAGGAGAAAAGGTGCCGCTGCAAAGGAATTTAGTGATTTTGTTGAAAATTTTTTAAAAAGTTACGTTTGGAGTAGGGAAAGTATTTGTAGTAGTAGTATAGTTTGTTTTGGTCTAGAAAGGAAGCTATAAACAGACAAACAAATAATGTAATTTGGAAAAGCATGGTATATTCTTGAGATTTCCTACTTGTTTTAAACCTGTTATCGTGATTCTAGTACACTGATCTTATTCAGTTTTTTGTTTGTCAGCTCAATTGTTTACTTTTTGTTTATGATAGTTTGCTTGGCGATTAATTGTCCAATAGTTTTCTCTAAGTCTAAAATAAAGTTTCGCTTATACTGGTAGGTGCATTTAGCGCTAAATCTATTAATAATTCCGGGAGCTGAGAAATTTTCGTTTTGCAGGTTTGTTATTCAGTCACTCGGCAATGGAAAATGCAAATCCTTACAGATGTCATTTAGATATTCTATTGGTCTCTTTAGTTGAGAGAGACTCCGAGTTCCAGCCCATCATAGAGGCAATTAAACGGTATGCAAACAATACATTTTTCGGCAAATGCTCAGTTGTTCTAACAAAAAGAGAGTTTTTTAATGATTGTTTCTACCAGCAGAGAGTTTTTTAATGATTGTTTTTTAAAGTTTGTTTTTTAATGATTGTTTCTATCCCGCCTGATGAAGCCACTAGGGGGAAACAGACTGTAGTGGGGTTTTAAATTTGTAATGCTTTTTAATGATTTTAATTTTTAACTGAACTTCTTGCATCGTCAGTTGTTCTAACGAAATGTTTAGCTAAAAAAACTACAAAACTCAAAATCAAATCTCTAATCTTACTAACTGTATTATGCCGAAGGGCGTAACGACACGAGTTTGAAGGGCCCATCTCCGAGTTTTTGTGGCTGCGAGCAGCACAGCGCCTTCCGAAGAAAAGTCACAATGGTGGCGAGCTGTTGGCAAAACTGTGTCCAATTTGACCGGTCTGAGAATTGAGCCTCAGACCTTCCGCTCCAAAGACGAACGCGTTACCATTTGACCAACTGGCCGGTCACAACCAAAAATCGTTATAAATTGAAATTGTACAAAAACCAGTAATGTTTCATCCTATAAAAAATACAACGTCGAGTATTTGGACACCGATCAGCTAAACACTACTTTAACAAAACTCATTACATGAACATGACATGTTTAAACGAGTAGCATTTGAAGCTGAAAGTGTCGATTTTTCAACACGGAACTAAACTAATTTGATGGTGAAGAGCCTCTAAAAAAACCCAAAGATATAGAAAACGCAAAATGAGTGATTACTAATACTGCTAATATATGTATTGACTAATAAATCACACTGCAAGTGCATATGATGCAAATAAGTACTTTTAGTTTTTGGTTATTGTAAGATTGCATTTTATTCAATTATCCGAAAAAATTGCTAATCTTAACTATTACTGGTCTCAATTAGTTCGGATAATCGGAGTTCTACTGTAATATGCTAATGAAACTAGCGCGTAGCTAAATCAAACTTTCTCAATGGTGTGTAATCTCACAACTTCAATGAACATTCATCCGGAAATCAAATTTATCAGCTGTGAAATTGTCCTAACATTAAACTTACTAAACTGAAAAAATGGAATTACTGATATTACAAAATTTCATAAAATCTGTCTACTTACAAACTTTCTTAAGCCTAACAGAAAACCATAATAATCTTCCTTCTTTGCAGCATGAGTCTATATAAGTGAATATTTAAAACCAAAGATAATGGTTTATCTGCTGCATCTCTGTAAGTCTGCGTTTTTGTTCTGAAAAATTCATAGGGCCAACGAACAAGAAGCAGGGAAGTCGTTATCGTATATGCAAAGTATTACCTGATTTAACGATCCGAAATTCTTTAAAACAAAAAACTAATTAACGCGTGGAACTCTGGCAAAACGTTTCGTGGCGTTTCCCCAGGTGTTTCTGAAGAGCATTGCAAAGATGATTTAACCAGGAGTTTTTTAGATTTACTCTATCGACAGTGTAATAACAGCTGCTAAAGAAAATTAGCAACCCTAAATAGTCTTTCCCAGCTTAATTTGTGCATTGATCATTTGAGCGTAAGAGCTGGCCGAGACTGTTTAATTTGGGTTGCTAAATTACTAAGAGAATAAAAAGTTGGTACGTGAAAGTTGTTGTGACATCATTCAAGCAATTACGTTCAACATTAAGTATTTGAATATTTCAGCAAAAGCCAGGAGACTGCGAAAGACTAGATTTTTACAATATTGCAATTTCTATTCTAACCCTTTAAATTGCTATCTGTAGAGCTGTAATGTAACGAAAGTAGCTATACTTAAGTAGCCTACTCAAGTAGAATTCGTCGGTAACGAGCACTTTTAAAGTAAGTATATTTTTGAATACTTAGTAGTTCCACTTGCTTACTTTTAGCATGAAGTAACGATACTTAAGTAGCATTTTGATTTAGAAGAGTACAAAGTACTGTAGTTTTAAATTTGAAGCTCAAATTCGTCAGAACGTTTAGTTTTCTACCGGCAATTGCTCAATTAAATTAAATTAGCAAAGCTTTTATGAAATAATTCCAAGTAAATTCTGCTTGACATGATTTTTGAATCCCAAAGTTTTGCTGTTTTTCTTTTTGATTTGAGTATAATAACAAAAACTTGCATCAATTAATGATTTCTTGAGAGAGTGAGGGGTAGAAGACCAACCATTATGTGGCAGTGATGGGAAGGTGGTCGACTAGTTGTCATACACTACAGTTTTTCGATTGAATAATTTGTGTATTTTGCTCAAATACTTCCAGAAATATTTGTACTTGAGTATTTTTGAAACGACTACTTTTTTACTTTTGCTCAAGCACTTTTTTTGGTTAATACTTTGTACTTTACTTCAAGTAATTTTTTGTTCAAATGACAAAAATTTCACTTGATTACCATTTTCGAGTAATTTTTATACCACTGGCTATCTACCACTTGTCTATTTGTCTTTTAATCAAGACTGCAAACTGGATCAGTTTTTATTCGAATTTAAGCTCAAGTTCAATCTATTTTAGCAAGTCAGAGTTTTCTGATTTAATTTTTTCGAGTTCAAGTTCGGCAAAATATCAAGTTTTTCGAGTTTGAGTTCGGCCTGACAAAAATACTAAGTTTAATGCAGTTGCTTGTTCCTTGTTCATTGCCGATGCTCATTGCTTCTTGGCTGCCGGTGCTCATTGCAAATGAAAAGATAAAACTATTTCGCTTATGCAGTATTTATCTAACTTCTAAACCGAAATTCATGAGAATACCAAAATTGATGGGGTTTGGTGTTCATTAAATTTTTTTAGAAAAATTGGTTTTGAGTTGATGACGTGATCATAGTAAAGACTAGCCGTTATTTTCGAAAAATGACGTCCTTTTTGATGACGTTACAGACGGTTAAAATTTTCTACATATAGCTTTGCTTTCTGACGCAGAATCATAACATGCCTATGTCAAGGTAACCTCAGCAACTTCAAATTTTCAAGAGTTATTTGTCATAAAATTTGACTCAAAAGTCTAGTTCATTTAAAATGAAAAGAATCTTGTTTCTGAAGGGACTTATCACAAAAAAAATAAAAAAAAGAAAATAAGAGGAGAAGCAAAAATGCTTTATCTCCCGAAAATAATTAATGTAAATGGACTTTGATTAATTTTAGAAAAACAAATGTCACATTATACTTTAAATGAAAATATTCTATTGCACTAAATTCAGATCCAACAAAAATAAATAAACTTTAGCATTTTAACAGTAAATAAAGGTGAAACAAAGTCTTTGACATGAATTGAAAACAAAATGTTGATGTTGAAAAATATTGTTGATGATTAACGGATCTCAAATCCAAAAGAGAACTCAAAATTGTTTGCTGCGTCTGAGTTCGGATAGCGTGAAAAAGGCAATGTCCCGCCACCAATCAGCGCATGCCCTGAGTCTGAGCAAACTTCTTACAAACGCCAACAGTGACGCGTAGTTGGGTGATTTGCATCACAAGCTGGTTGAGCAAAACAAGACTTCGATCCTGGGTGAGGTGAAAGTCGTCACAAAAGGAACTTGAACTAGAGCAACCAGCTATTTAGTCTCTGGAGCGGTAGGTCTGAGGTACATATCTCGGGTCAGTCAAATCGAACATAGTGTTGCCAGCTGCTTGCCGCCGCTGCGACATTAATTCTTCGAAAGAAGCTTTGTTGCCGGAAATGGGATCTACGAACTCGTAACGCTTCTGCATAATACAGAGAAAGCAATGAAATGTTTGGTTTGATATAATGAAATGATTCGAGTTCAAGTTCAGAAAAATTAGTACTTTTTTGAGTTTAAGTTCGAAGCTCTGCTGTTAATCATAGTGGATAATTTCTACTACTGATTGTTGTAAAGAGAAGCTTTTGCAAAAACATCTTCAAATTTTTTGTATGACACTCCTGCTGAGATTCGAACCGGAATTTACTGCTTTGGCATAGCAAACGTTCTTTAGGAGATAATTTTTAAAATTTGGTTCAGAAACACATCACAGAGCTTTTTGTTAAAATCACAATCAACGAATTAGGTTGTTTATTTGTTGTAATTGTGGTTGTAATGCATTTGTTTATCCTCTTGTCACTGGACATAGTCAAGCGCTAAATATTATACAATAATCTGTACACTCTTCATCGTAATGACTACTTCGTGCTCGGAGTTATCCGCACCTGCTTAAGAGTTTCAAGAGATCCAATATTCCTGTAGATTTCTTCGAATTCTTGTCAACTGAATTTGTTGCTTGTTTGAAGCTTCCTGGCAGAGATAATTATCGTAAGGCGCCCTTTTCAAGAAACGCAACAACGTGACCAGGGTTCGAATCGAACCCACTGAATGCGTACAGAGTCATTTGTCACAGAATGGCCCAAGGTAATTAAACGTTAATTGTTTTTTGCATGATATTGACTTTATGATTGTGGTTGAAACTTCATCTTGGTCACGTTGCTAAGGTCTCAGATAATGCAATCATCTCTTGTTGGTGGCGATGAATAAGCACTAAGTTAAGGTAGAAATAAGTTAAAGAATCCAGGGAAATTCTTTAATTTGTTTCTATTTTTACTTGGTGCTTGTTCGTAGCCAAGTTAAAATAGAAACTTTTAGCGTGTTTAAATTTGATCAAAGATCAACAAAATTTTAACCGTGTTTAAATTTGTAGAAGCGCGCTACCATTCCTTTTCGTAAGTGGAGAAGAAATGTCAAATATGATTCAACTAATCAATGACGTGCAGCACGTACAGTTTAAATCTGTTTTTATTGTTTATGTTTATTACAGTGATGAACAAGGAAACGCTACAATAACGTTATCAAATCCTTTTATCATGATTAGTTCATATGCTGAGGGGTTAAAATATTCCAAAATGCTTTCACGTGTCTTCTGGAGAAAGGTACTGAAATTTTACCACAAAGTCAGTCTAACTATCGCATGATGTATTTTTGTGAAGGGGAGAAATTCTGCTTACACGGTCAAACCATCTAATCGAAGAGCTTAATTTCAAGTGGAAAAAATAGCATTTACAGTAAATGTTTAGAAATTTTTTGATATCAAGCGACGCATTTTATCAAATTAGGTTTGACAGCATGGGTTAGCCTTTACCCAAATGTTTACAAAAATTGCTTCCACAGAAATTGCTTCACAAAATGGTTAAATACAAATTTTACTGAGTAATAGATTCTAATTGTTCAAACGTGTTTTGCTATTTTTTCATAATCAATTTCAAAAGTATTACAGCTTGTTTTGAATGCGTACAGTTGTTAAATCGATACATTGACCCATCTACGATACCAGTAGATGAAGCAAAGAAATGTTGAAATTCTGGGCCAGGGTATAGATCCAAAACGAAAAAAGCTCTTCTCAATCTAACACCTATTTTATCCTTCGAACTTAAAAAGAAAAACTTAAGCTTCACTCAAAGTCGAATAGACTGCTCGCCGAGGTGTTTACCTTGCACGAGGACTGGTGGAGGCTTAGAACTGTAGTTGCTATAAATGCTGAACGTCAAACAGAAAAGCTGTAAATATTAATTTTTATAGTCTATGGTTTAGCTTTACGGGGAATCGAAGTGTACCGTTTCAGTAACAGACGTTCTAGTCACTAGACCACTGATCGGTAACCTAATCTCATATAGCTAAAATAAATATTTAAACTAATTTAAATTAAGTAATACGCTAATTTTATTTATTAAATTGGAGTACAGATACCTTTTTCGGACACCTCCATTTGCTTTGTGGTTCCTGTTGGTGATTATGTGACAAGAATATATCCATCAAGTTTTAGGATACCTTTAGAAGATATTGTTTTTCATCGTGTAGACTTGATTCGTCCAAAGCAAGCTTGTTCCCATTTTGATAGACTGAGCGCGAAAGGTATGATTATGCTGCAATTGTTATAAAATTGTTATTTACCAGGCTGCTAAGCAAACCAATGAAACTCAAGTAGATCACAGAGGGGGATCTGGGGGCAGAGTCCCTATTCACCAAAAGCTATGGGGGTGTCAGAGTTAAGCCTTGAGCCGCTTGGTGATTAGGTGATTTTTTGGAAAAAAAATATTTCAACGCCATTTTGATTACATTTCACATGCTCTTAGAACTATTTGAAAGAACTGAATTGCAGTTTGAAACCCAGTTAAAAGAATTAAATTGCCAGTTCCTTTAATTACAACTGCCCTTTAATTGCAGGTCAAGTCCCAAACAAATGTTAAACACTTGCCTTTTTTATTACGAAAAAAAGGGCTAAAGCTGTCGCAAAGGTTTTCTTTCAAAAGAGGCGTTTCGACTAATTATTTAAGTCATTATCAGTTCTATTTGAATAAGATTGATAGTGACTTGTAATTACTTAGTCGAAACGTCTCTTTTTAAATGAAATGGTTGTTCCACAATCACATAGTTGAAAGTGCCTCTTATGTAATCTATGACGTATCTGACAGGTTTCTTCACCAAGTGTTTGACTTAAGTCCTAATTTGCATAAATAACTTCTCGTTGTTGCATTTCCTTAATTAAGATCACGTGATAACCTTTCTCTAGTGTATACACGTTTCACGTTAGACCTGGGCTCATTCATTCTTTAATTTTGGTGGAACAGTGTGCACTATTTGGTTTTTTGAACGTTTTAATGGCTTTATTTTTTGGATGTCAGTTGGGATAATCTTAGTGAAAATTAGCTCCATTTTTAAGTTGCCTGATTTTAATTTTACACACTATACTTAAATACATTTTTTTTATCGACGGATTGTGGTTGTGGTCATCTTTGGATCGGGTAGTTAGAAATTAGGAGTGAAGACCCGCTGGGCTCCTCACAGGGTTATCGTTAGCATCAGCTACAATTGGTTACGGTTTCGTAACAATGTTTACGACAACTTTGGCTATTTCATTCTTAGTGAAACTATTTCTCAAGACCAATTTCTATACTTGGAACTTTGTGTTTTATTTTCAAAATGTCTTAAGAGGGGGCTGCCCCCTAAGACCCCAGCTAGCGCCGCTGTACACTACAAACCCAAAAACACCTTCAAAGTGTTGATAAAAAAGTGAAAAAAACACCAATTAGCTGACAGCAAAAGTTTTTAATTTTTATTGTTGTATCAGTACTTAAATTGTAAAATTTTGCATGCGGGGACGCTTTTGCAGCCTTTGTAATTGTAATTGTAATTGTTATTACATTTTATTCACCAAGTTGCCTTGACCAGGAGACAGCGAAGGGACTTTTCGGTCTTCGAGTCAAGCTGCCACCTGCCCATCTGTCTACCACACACGATGGAGGCTTCACACTGTCCCTTTAATTGCTGAACGTCAAGCAGGGAAGCTGTGAATACCAATTTTTATAGTCTTTGGTTTGACCCGACTGGGAATCGAACCCGTGTCTACCGCTTCAGTGGCAGACGCTCTATCCACTCGACCACTATTCGGTTCTTGACCAAATTTAGTGAAGATTACGTAATTCCGTGGCCGAAATTGAATAAAGACCGAAAAGGAACTTCGCCAAAAATTGAAGTGTTTTTTTGTCAAAATTAGGTAAAGACCAAAAAAAAGGGTCTTCGCCAACGCTAAAAGTGTTTCACCTTCTGAATCACTTTTCCCGCAAAATTTGGTGCTATCTTCGACCGGAATTTGTAGTTCTTTTTCCTCTAATCATCCAGCACTGAATTCTTGATGGAGTGACACCTAAATCTTAATGGGGGACGCTTAATCTCGATAATGGGATGCTAACTCTCGATGGGGGGATGCGTCCCCCCTACAATTTAAGTACTGGTTATAACCGAGGAAACATTGCTCTCAGGAATAAATTTGATTTTAGAACAAAGCTCAATATTCATTGATGCAAGAGGATTACGATCTCCGAGTGCTTTCTTTTTAATTCCCCTTACAAAAGAAGCTGTGTTTAGCATAAAACAATGGATAAGTGATGAAGAAGTGAATCTATTTGAAATTCGAGTAAATATATCAAAATCAATACGTTTACGCATCTACGATGCTAGTTGTTTAGGTTAGTTGATTAGAAGTGATGCCGTTATTCCTCAAAATAGCAACTACTATGCTGCGTTTTTGTGGCTAGGCTATCACAGCAGTTAACAGACATGTGCTTTATCTAATGAGAAGTTTCTTTCGGTTTTTTGACATTTTTCAAAAATTATTTCCCCGGTAATTGGCAAGATCATTCCATCTTAAAAAATTGTTTTTAAGTTTCCATTTATAACGATCAGCTGCCAAGGCGATGGTCAGCTGATTTTTAATCATGTTTCCATGTTTTAGAATTCAATAAGACACTAAAACACTAAAAATGTATTCAAGCTAAAACACTAAAAACGTATTCAAGCTAAAACACAAAAAAAAGTCTTGATAAATTTACAGTTCTAAATTATTGTATTTTTGTTTTAATTTTTACATCCCAAAATTAACATAAAGATATCCTGGTTGTAATCTGTAAATTATTTAATGGCAACACTGAATTAAAAAAAATTACTCAAACATATTACTTAAAAATATTCATCCGAGTTCTAATCATTCTAAGCAATACATCTTCAAAACGGCACCTGTTTGCAACTGAATACATTCCAATCATCAATCAGCAAACAAAAATCTATTTATAAAAAGTTTTCCAGATAGGAATCACGAGATCTCTTTTTTGGTGGCGTAACAAGGACTAATCAGAAACATATTTCACCTTTATAGGGTTCGAAAGGTTGTTGGCTGCCAGTTAAATAAAAGAATTGGAATGCATCGCTGTGTTTCCAGAATGGCATTCAACATTCAATTTCCTATTCCGGCCCTACCGAACAAACATTTTTAGTCTCGTCAAAACACGCGTTTACGAACCCCAAATAGATATGTTTTTTACCTATATAGCGATGCTCAGAAAAGTCTGAAGTTTACGACCAGGGTTGTACCCACCCCACTTTTCCAGCCCATTTACGTCATAATGACGTGATTTCCGAAAAAGTTGGCTAAACTTTTTAGCTTTGTTGACTTTTACTTTATTCATTCTCATTCTTTTATGATTGGACCTGAATTTCCAAACTTGGATCATTTAACAAGTGGGACATGGGCAATCCTCAGATGCATTTATGACGTCATACAATTATGACGTCACAACGCTGGAACAAACGTGTTACTAAAATTGTAAAAAATTACCAGTTTGAGTAGTTGTCAACTTCTATAACTTTTGTTATATTTAATGCAGAGCTTTGATAATACTAATAAAAAAAGTGCTTGAATATCAAAAGATACTGTATGAATTTGGTTTACTTTGATCAACATTTTCATACGATAAATTGCACTGAAAATATGAGACCCATTTCACTGTATTTGTCGTATTTCAACGTTTTGCTTGTCATTCAAAACTGAGTTTATTTCAGTAATAATATTTGCTTCCATAAATCACTTTTTTTCAAAATTAGAAAATTTTTGACATATTATTAAGATGAAAAAGCCATGACGTCATATTGATGACGTCATATTGATGACGTCATATACGTTAGTAAATAATCATAAAAACGTCCCTAATTTTGAGCTGGTGTTATAGATAAGATGATATCAAGTTTTTATCGGACTGCATAAATGAAGGCAAAAAATGTGATCGAAAATATTTCTTTTTGCAATTATCTCTGTAATTGACAAAGGAAAGTTTTTACACAAATTTAGGCAACATGTACTATACAATTTATTTAACTTATAGAGTTTTGATGCTGCAAGTGATGATGT
Source organism: Trididemnum nubilum (assembly GCA_963965965.1). Classification (NCBI taxonomy): domain Eukaryota; kingdom Metazoa; phylum Chordata; class Ascidiacea; order Aplousobranchia; family Didemnidae; genus Trididemnum; species Trididemnum nubilum. The sequence goes on along the minus strand of OZ014479.1, from coordinate 34,791,106 downwards.
CGCATTTAAATAAAACATTTTGTAAGCTATAAATAGCCTAACCAGAATAGTTTATCATATTTTAAATTTTTTGTCACAAAGACAAGTAGTTTGACCATCAGTCTGTTGAGAAATCAGCATCCTTTTTCTCTTCAATACGATCATTTAATTCAATGAGCACTTCCTGCTCATGTTCTAGTTCTATGCTATCTACGATATTAAGTAAAGCGCTTGGAAGAATGAGTCCTACTTGCCAAATTGCTTCTAAAAGGTTTGTTTGGTTTTTGAGCCAACCTTGCTTGCCGTCATAAGGGTTTGATACTTCAATAAATGTTTCATCAGCTCGTTTATATAAGGCAAGGTGATGATTACCTCTGTATATGTGAGAAAGAAAATTACTAAAGCATGGTGAAAGTCTAGCTAAATCGATTTTAAAATTTGATGTAAGAGTTAGATTGCCTCCAATCATTTTTTTTATTATTTTGCTTCCAAAAAAATTAGTGTTTTAGTTTCATTGTCTCCATACATTTAGCAAGTAAATGATTCCTGGGCTTTACATATTTATTCCAAAACTTTGCACTCATTGCCAAGTTTTCTGCAAAACAATATTTTGTATGTTAAGCAATTTGTCTACTCATTTCAAGACTTTGTTTTGTACCTGAAAGCTTCTTTATGATGCAATCGATTCAATTTTTTTAGAGGACCTGATTTTCTTTTACCCTTAAAGGCACTCATAACGTCTTCACCAGTGCAGATGTAAATTCTCGCAAGCATTGAACAATACTTTTCGCCAAACTTTTGAGCCAGAAACCTGATGTTGAGCTTTTGGCGATATTTTCCATAGCATAATACCAAGTATAATATGAATCCTGAATTTATACATAATTTTGGGTTCGAATCCTACAATGGTTGATTGATATTCAACTAAAGGCAGGTATGCAACTTATTTCACCGAACCGCAGAACAAGTTTAAGAGTCCTACTGCTCCAAAGCAAACCCCCAGATAGCAAGCTAACGTTGATTTTACTTTTGGTTTTGGTTAGATTGGTAGATTTAACGTTGGGTTTTCGTACTAACGTGAATATAACGTTGTTTTTTGATATATTTTGAAGACTTAGTTATTTTTTTAAAGATGGTTGAAAACCTTTTTAATCTCGTTTTAAAGTGACTATAAAATGTGTCCATATGAAAAATAATTGTTCGTTCCTAAACTTGCAAAAAATGATTTGTTTGCATATTAACGTAATAATAACGTTTATTTTGGGTTTGTTTCTGAAACTTATCTCAGCCAAATTATATGAAGAGTTAATTTTGGCAGAAATGTTTTAAAGCTCAAAATAAGATTACAAATTTTTAGCAAAGTTTCTTTTAGAAATTAAAGTTCATTTTGTGTTTAATTTTCCGAAACCCAAACGATAGAATGGTTTGATTTTTGACGTTTTGTTAACGTTTTTTTTTGGTATAGAAGCAAACCATAATAATTTGCCAGCTACCATTACTTTTTTGGTTGATATCTACTTTTTGCAGATAAATTATTATTTAAGCATTATCATTCATTCTAAAAACCTGTACTTACATTCTTTTTTGAGAAAAAATTAAAAACATGCTTGCTTGAAAACGTTGCTTCAACGTTGATAACTAATTTGTTTTTTGCTCAATCATCTGCGAATTTCGGAAAGAAAAATTTTGATTTTAAGAATTTAACATCCGTGCGATTTGGAGGAAGAAAGACTATAGACAGCGTTGCCATAAACTCAGTGGCGCAGCTGACAGGAGGAGGGCCTGGGCGATATAAACCGCCCCTTTTGGTTTATCCATATGCTACATCAAGTTTGCAATAGGGCATCAGTTTATTAAAAAATATGATATTGTATTTTGTAAACATTGCTGAGAACTCCCAAAAACGTATTCAGTTTGGTGTATTTTATTGCACATCGGTAAGGATTTTTGCTGGTTCGTAGTTTCCATACTCTCGTATACGCGCTATCAGTGCTCGTAAGCATTCAAATATCGAATTGCTCTCATGACTAAATGATAGTTTGCCATCCTTAAAAGATTGTAAATATTTGTAATTTTATATTTTATTTCGGGCAACCCTCTTACTCCTGGATTGTGATTGGCTGTGGTTGATTGATTGTTTTTTACAGTTTTAAATTTGCATATCAGCATATGTCTTGGTCTTATGTAGTCACTGTTTGCAGGAAGGTAAACCAAAAATGTTGTAGGATAGATTATTGGTTTATTATTCTGAAAAAAAAGGCATTTAGGTTATAACAGGGTAAGCTGCTAAATTTTGGCTTAAAAAGGAAACTGAATGGATTAACAAAAATGATCAATCGGATGATAAACTGATAAAAAAAAGGAGAGGAGCAAACAGAAAGATAATTAAGACTTATACTGTCATAGGCTGTCAGACCGCTACTCTAAACCAAAATGATACCGGTGATGATAAATGTTTCAATAACTTGATAGTCCTAGAATGGAGCAAAAATCGGATTCTAATTTTTCCTCCATTTTGTGAAAGGATATCTGAGAAAATTTAGGTCTCCTATAGTTGAATAATGACTACCGGTATATTGTGCTAAAAGCTACTGCAGACCAAGTAGCCTGTTGCGCATAGGCTAGCTAAGCCTACCGTGCTCTTTGGAACAAACAAATACATTTTTGCAGATTAGAAATAGTTTGATAGACTAGGCCTACTCTGTCAGCTGATCAGTTTGTAGTTTCTACTACCCTCCAGTGCATTTTATTTGCTACTGTACAGTAGGACTAGTACTGTAAGTCTACAACTCTACATTCATTCTGCTTGTTGAAAAGCAATTGTAATCAGGGTGTCGAATCGTTTCAAATAACGGTTTGGGTTCAGGTTTAGCTCCTGCTCAAAATATTTTAGCGGTTCAGGTTTGGTTTGGGTTCACTTGAGCACCATCTCCGAGGTTCAGATTTGGTTCAGGTTCACTCAAGTAAAAATATTACCGGTTCAGGTTCGGTTCAGGTTGATTGACTTAAAATTTAACTGTCGTTACTCGTTTCGTCCAGAAAAAATCAGTTCAGCAAGTTAACAAGAATCCAGAAAAGAAGGAGAAATTGCTGATCCTGTTGATGATCACCACTGCTCTTATTTTGCGTGTACCAGCGCCAGCGGCATCCGGATATGGAAAAATATATTCTTGCTTTTGTTAGGGGTTCAGGTTCGGTTTGGGTTCACTTGAGCACAATGTTAGGGTTCAGGTTTGGTTCAGGTTCACTGAAGTAAAATTTTGCTGGTTCAGGTTTGGTTCGGGTTCACCAAAATGAAACGGTTCATTCGGGTTTACGGTTCGGGTTCAGGTTCGGTTAGACACCCTGATTGTAATAAGCTAGCTTATTTTATACTGCAACTGGCAGTAGCCTAGCTCAGGCTATTCCATCAACAGGCTAGTTGTATAAACTTGCTTGTTGCTGCAGAATTTTATGTTTAGTTTGCTGTACTCTGGTACTGCAGGTTTGATGAGTTACCGGTAGTCTGTTGCAGGCCTAGTCAAAAAAAGAAGTATGTAACTTGCGGTACTCTGGTAGTAGTAACCTAATCTGCGTAACAGAGCAGAGCAGTAGAAATGTAGCGAGATACCGGTTAGATCTAGTCTTTGTGAGAAGCGATATGTGATATCATTTTGGTATAGGCTCAACAGCTAAAGGTCACTTACTCAAAGTTTAGTTAGGTTACTGGCATTAATTATTGCTATAGGCCTAGTACAGGCTCATTAAAGTGGTGATAATTGGGGAGGAAAAACTGCTGATGTTTGGAGAGAACTTTGCACAACCACTGATCTGTGATAAAGATTGGTCTGACAGGTACTCAGTAGGCTCACAAGTTCAGAGTTATGAAGCTATTATGACAATTGGTATGGTCGAGTTGGGTAATCTGTCAGGTGGGAAATTGCATCACTTGTGGAGAAATTACATATCGGCATAGGTGGGCACAAGTTCATTAATCCGTTAATAACAAAGCTAACTTTTTCATTAACTCGTTAATCTGTTAATATTTTTTTTCATGTTAACGGACTAAATTAACTTCGTTTAGTTCTGCTCACTTCCGTTGAGGTCTTTATCGTTATATAATATATTGCACCATTTATTCATCATACCGGTACAAATCAGTTTACACTGGTAACACTTGTTGCGTATTAGCACGAGTTTTTGTAGAAGAAACCAAAGAAAGGAGCTCTATTTTGTGGCAAATAATAAGCTGCAGCCTCATTATAGGTCTATTAATTATCGCTGTTCACAGTTTCCAAAGATTTTGCGATCGCAACTTCGTTAATGCATTTGAACTTATTTTTTTCTTGAAATTAGATTAGACTGTATAATGTAACTTCCAAAACACAAAAAGACCACCATAGCAATAAATATTTCCTTACAATCAGCTCAACAGCGTCAATATGTGTTCTAGAAGCAAGTGAATAAAAAAAAATGCAAATTACACGCAAAATGTTAACGAATTAACGGACTTCATTAACTTCCGTTAATTAAAGCTGAAAATAACGGATTAACGTTAACGGAGGTGTGAAGTTTGTTAACGGACTAGTAGTTAACGAAGCTAATGTTTTGCATTAACTTGCCCACCTATGCCTATCGGTAACCAGAGGTGGAGTCCTTGAGGACGTCCTTGGCCTCAAGGACACATTTTGAAGTCCTTGGCCTCGAAGCCTCAATTCCTCAAAAGTTGTCCTGTCATCGGTCGAGGACAGCACTATTTTTTTGAAGCTTTGAAATTTTTGTTGGAAAACGCCTCCAGCAGCTGGTGGCTCGGCCCCCAAGCCTTGTCTGTGACACGTTTGAGTTGTACTAATTTGCTCACCACGTCTCCCAATTTTGATATGTTAGTAAAACTTTTTAACTTGCGGTTTTAGTCTTTTCCCTTTAGCAAATCCTGGTTAAGTGCTAACGCAGACCCCCAGCTTTTGATCTTTCATTCTTTGTCCCTTAAAAAGTTTCTCTTTTCGAAAATTTCTGATGACGTCATTGCATGTGATTTACGGTTTAGCCCTCCCCCCAATCCAAAATCTTGGCTAGGCCTATGCATTAAACCATGTGCAATATGCTTACCAGATACTGGTTGTTGCATCTTAGTATTGTTGACGCACCTTCACGAGCGGTTGCTTACAACATTGCAAAGATGCAAAGCAGCAAAATATACGTTGCATTGCTTCCAGTCTAAAGTTTCTGTGGTATGGTAGTATGGAATGGAATATGGAAGAAAATTTTTGTATGGAATGGAAGATTTTTAGTATGGAATGGAAATGGAATGGAAGAAAATTGCCAGCATGGAATATGGAAAAATCGTCTTCCATTCCATGCCATGTCCCGTCGACAGCACAAGTCAAATAAAATAGCTTACAAATAAAACGTAAACTTGCCTGCTTTTTTTTTAACTAAATACAATTAGCTGTTTCATACTGAGCAGGGATGTGGAAGCGGTTAAATTTTTGTTGAAGCGGAGGCAGTTTGATGAAAGAGACTGGAAGTGGAAGCAAACTCGGAAGCGACTATTTCTATCTGGAGCCGACAGTGGAAGCAAAAAATTCCAAAGGTGAGGAAGCGGAAGCGAACTCAGAAGCATAAAACTTCAAGAGGAGCTGGAAGCAGAAGCATTAAAAATTTGACTGCTTCCACATCCCAGCTGGTAATATTATTGGCACCACTGCTTCACCTTTGTTAAGTAAGATGCATGATTGCGGACCTCTGCCATCTGACATGATTCATTGCACTCAGTACAAAAAGATTGACTTAAAAAAGTTTGTTGTAGGAATTAACTCTAAAGATCAGTGCATGTTTTTGGATGATAGTACAGTTGTGGTGCGCGATATACTGAAAACTGCTTCGTCAGATATAGTATTTGTTTATCAAAATTTCAATCAGATGTCAAATTTTTTTCATTATCCATAATAGTCTGAACTGTTTAATATCTATGAAGTAGTTTTCAGTATATTGTGCACCACTAACACAATATATTGTGCACCACTAACACAAGTGCAAGGAAAAGCATTTTTGATGCCATACAAGAATAAGTTTGTTGTGTTACCTCTTGTTCATTACCTTTAACAGAGAATTCAACCTTCACACTGCCCTGTCTATTTTTGTTCTTATAGCAAATGGTAATTTAAGAAAATGTCAGCAAACTCACTCTTTTTAATCGTTTACTGCAGCAGTTACAAAGTTTTTTTTTATCTTTTACTCCAACTTCCAGATGTCTGCGAAACGCGTGTGCAGCTGTAACTTGATATCTACACAATAATGCTGCAGTCGGTATTATCTGCACAAGAAGGTGGTTGCCTATTTCCATCTTTGCCGCCAGAAGGCTAGAAAACGTAAACGATTGGTAGTAACAATGTTAACCCGCATATGCATTTCGCATTGTTCAAATGTTGTGGAAAAGGTTGACGACATAATATCAAATTTTAAATGGCCATATCTCAAAAACGGTAGGGTGTAGAAATCTCAAATTTTTGAAATTAGTTTTCATATTTTTCTTGATTTTGTAGTCACATGTCAAAAACCAGGGTTGACTGTTCTTTTAATATTTGTGTCAATGTGCTTTTCAATATCTGCTAACATATTTTGATCAACCTAAAGTGTTTTGGATTCAATTCAGTTAATACCAATCTAAAATCTTTTAGGAAAACTTGATATGCAGGAGATTTATTTCATTTTCCTTCCCATTCACTTCCTGGGTTTATAAGCTACTGAATTTAACTTGCATCTTTTTGAAACGCATTGTATTCTAAATTGAACGGTATATGGCAGCGTTTTCAATCTGGGAGGCACGGACTAGTCTAAGGGTAGGTGCAAATGAGAGTCACAATCATTTAAAAATATAGGATTATAGCATAACCATACCCCGTTTAATTGCATAGAAATAAAAGCTATTTATTTGGTTAGCAAAGCTTTAAAAGTACTGCTGTTGTTTGCAACGTCATATTTATGCGAAACAGGATTTTCTGCATTACCTGCAATGAAATAGAAATATCGAGCTTGGTTAGTTGTAAAAAAAGAGCTACCAATAGCTATCTTGTCAATAACACAAAGATTCAACAGACTTTGTGCTGATAGACAAGCACATCCATCCCATTGAAAGACAAAAATAAAATATAATTATTTTGTTTTGTTTCATTGTTTGTATAAAATTTTTTTTGTTTTATTATTTTGTAGAATGGGGGAAGGTGTTATATGATTGAATATTTGTAAAGGAGGTGTAGTAACACAAAGTTTGGAAACCACTGGTATGTAGTATTAATAAATTGCTGCTGGCATATTTGCTTAATCGCTTACAGCAGATGCAATAGTGCCACAAAATACTGGTCTTGTTACTGTATTATTTTGCTGACAATGTTTTTTTGCAGTGCTAGTACTAGGTAGTCATAGTTTTAGCATCATGTATTCTGATGTTGCATTCCACGACAAAGATGATGACATGGCTATTGTGCCAGATTCTGGGTGCTATGGCACTGATGAAGATAACTTTGAGGTGTTTTGGCTACCATATCAAGATCCTGCCAAGTTAAATAATCTAGTTAAAAAAATGCTTCTATGGTAGGATGGAAGCGGTGTATTGCCTGGAAAATTGCATCATCTGGTATGTAAGTCGTTATGTTGTAATTTTGAAACTCTTGCATAAAATATTACCAGCTAGAATCGCATATTTTCTGTCAATGAACATATGGCGTTCAGTACCTGGTTTGTTCAAGTGACACTGAGTTGCCAGTGTTGCAACTTTGCAAGCAGCTGTGTTGGCCGGGCTCATTGAGATGGAGGCTTGTTCTGCAAACCTATGGCATGTTTCTGCGTGTATAATAATATAGAAAATTGAAAATTGTTGAAAGTCAATCTTCTGAAACAGTGCTCGATGATATACGAAGTAAAATCAGAGCAAAATATAACTATAAAATCACAGTAAAAGGTTAAAAGCACAACAGTCTGTTTCGTCCTAAGGACTTGTCAGGTGCTATTGTAATCTTATTTAAATATAATTTTAATTTGAATATTTCATTCTATTTGAATAAGATTACAAAAGCACCTGACAAGTCCTTAGGACGAAACAGACTGTTGTGCTTTTAACCTTTTACTGTGATTTTATAGTTGTATAATAATATATTTTGATTTAGAGATTGAAATAGTTTTAGTAGACTAAACTGCATAACTGTTCACGATTCATATTTTACCATTTCCTTTTTTCTTCACTTGCTTTTCTGTGAAGGTTGCAGGCGCAGCAGCTCAAGATAAAGCTGCCATACCGTACCTTACAGTTTTCCACCACCTCTTTTCCTTTGATAGAACTCAGTTCTAAGTGATTCCATATTCGGTTCTCAATGTACTTTTGCCATCGCAAGGGTAGTTTGGGAATCTTTTTCGTTGGTCTTGTGCTTAATGGCTGAACCATCTACAATGTGATCTTTTATTGTAGAAAAGCAATTCTTCAATATCTAGAGATTTTCAGATCCTGTGCGAAGGTGGGTCCAGGCCATCTTCGATTCATATTTTATTGTGGCACCCCAATTTTTTATTAATCTGCATCTTCAAATGCTTCTCTCACGCAGTATTCTATTTTATTTCATATCGCTTTTCAAGTCTTACATTCTGCAGTCAATAAAGCAATTTTTGAAATGCTTTTCAGTATCATATTTTTTAAGAACACCCTCATTTAAACTTTAGATGTCGAAAGATATTTCAGCACTCATTTTCTACGCTTAGTAGTGAAAAAGCAAACTTAGCTTTGAGTGTGTTTTATATTACTGATATTTTGCATTAATGTACATTTTGTCGTTAAGCCGCTTTAAATTTTTGGTTTCGTGTACCGGTATTCAAAAACTACATCTGGAGCAGATTTTGGAGAACTTTACTTCTGAAACATGAAAAATTTTAGGCACAAAGTTACGGTGTTTTTAGTTTTCTAAAATTTACGTTCAATATCCTACATTTTTCAAATGACATCAACTTGTTAGAATATTAAATCATTCAGATTAACATTATATCTCAAACACTTTACTTGGTTAGGTTAAAGTAAGTTTAACATGCTCTTGATTGAATAATTGTAAAAATGTTTTACTATGTTACAGATAATTTTTTGAGAGCCCGAGAAAAACTCTACGAGGCTCAATACACATCAAATGTGGATACTCATGACAGTGCTAACGAAGACGAGAATGATGTTGGTACAAATGCAGCACCCAGCATTAGTGCCACAAGTGAAGTTAGTAAAGAAAAGACCAGTTGGTGGAAAAAAGAAGCAAAAAAAGTAAGAAAAAGCGGTGAGCGTGTAACTGGATTATTCAACACTGATATACCTACCTACTTGATTAAGTACACTAAAATATTTTTTGGTGTAATTCTGATGAGTAATTTGATTCGTAGCATTGCATAAGAGCAATTTGGAGGGCATTCACCTTTTTCGTGCCATGTTGCTTTTCATATCTTTAAACAATTCTAAAGGTTAGTTGTAAAAGATTTTTAGTTAATTTTTGTCATCTTTGTAAAGACTAATTTACCGTTTTGTAAAATGTAAAATTTCTCACGTAACAATCTAACTATCTTGCTAACTAATGTCCAGTTATGGACCTTTGTGTTAGTGATGGAATGATGCCCATATTTCACCCGATTTCGATTAATTGGGCCGACATCACTTTGCTTTACAATATATAACAAGCTTCTAGTCCGTTTGGTGAAGTCTATAGTCGAACTTTGATTCATGTGCATTGTGCAATAACCTATGATATTCTGCTTATTTTAGACAGGCAACATTTCCCAGCTCTAGCTCGAATAGCGAAGATCAATCTTCGGCATTGAGCGATTTTGCCGCTGCTTCAGAAATCGGGCCTCATAGGCGTCCATTTGCAAGCAATAGCAGTCTTGATCAAAATCGCTCCAGCTTGGTTACCTGTGAGTATGATTTTAGCGTACAGTTCGTGATTACTTTAAGCAAACATTAATGTCTAGTTTTTCAAATCAGTATAATAATTTTGAAAAAGTGGTTTATTATATATGACGAATTTTGTCAAGTCGTATTTCAGGCTTTAATTAAAAAATATATACATGTTCATTGAAACAGACTTCAGAGTTAAGCCTTTATTAAAATTGCATCAAAATTTTTGCATATGTAAAATTGCCCCCTAATCGTTTGATCGATAAGTGCGTGGTCCAAATTTTTGGAGTGATGTTTGCAATACTTGCAAAGAAAGAAATATTATTGCGGCTGAAGGAAAAAGCATACACAATTAAGTTGTTTGCAAGGTGCAATGTTGTATGGCAGCCGCTTATGCATTTTGCTTCAATATGTATTTTGTTTGTGAAGTGCAATGTTGTATGGTAGACCGCATAGCGCGAATGGAACTGAAATGAAAATGGTGTGTTGAATGAGTGGTGTGAGTGTTTGGCAGCGATACACTAATTCACAACAACGTGAGAAGATGGGGACTGAGCCACTAGGTGTTTTGCGCCGACAAAGAATATGATGGTTTGGAAATGCTTAGGGAAAAGATGATGGAGATTAGGTGCAAAGTGTTTTGGTTGAAAAGTGGGTGGTGAAAGAAAAATTAAGGCCAAAAAAAAGTTGATATAAACTTTGTTGAAGGATATGAGAGGTGTGGTTTGGTAGGAGAGGATGCTCTAGATTGTAAAAAATGAAAAATGCAGTCATGGAGAAAAGCCGGCTAACCTCTGTTTGAGCAGGAACACTGGGGGGAGGATCGACATGCACTATGTAATTACTAATGTTGTACAGGTTTGTTGAATACTACTACGAGTTTTGCTCATGCTGCATCTTCTGCGCTACTTTGTGATTCAAGATACAGCTCACAAATTATGTTCCATGGTTTTTATGTATGGAAAATTGGTTTTGTTTTTATGTGGCTTTTCATTGCACCAAATTGTGATTGTTGATATTGTACAGATCAGTTGAACACTACAACCAGTTTTGCTCCTGATGCATCTTCTACGCCACTTTATAATTCAAGATACAGTTCACGAGGTATGTTCTATTGTTTTGTGTCTGAAAAATTGGTTTTGTTTTTATGTGGCTTTTTATGGCACCACGTTGTAATTGTTCCTGCGAGTGTTAGTAACCAGGGATGGAACCAAGACCCGAAAACCTGGTTTTAAAAGGATTTTTTTAAACCAAACTTGACACTGAAACTAATGCAGTCATATTTTTGAAAACCTAAAACTGAAAAAATGAAACCACTTTTTCAAAAGTCAAAACTAAAACTGTAACCTCTTCGTAATTTCGTAAGGTTTTAGGATTCAAGCTGTCAACATAATTATAAAAACATGCCCACATTTGGTAAAAATTCTTTACTTTTTTGATTACTGAAAGCCTTTCAGCATTCAGTGTGCTTTCACAGACTTCAGTTCTCCATCTGATAATAGGAATTGCGAAAGTGAAAATGGCAAACGCATTCTAATAAAAAAAAGGTTGACAAAAGCAAAGAATTTCAGTTATCAATAGTCATGCAAGGCTAATTTTGTGGCCGATACCTAAACCAAAACTGAAACCCAATTATACAGTAGCGTTGTCTGAGAAAAGCTAAATTCAAACTGTGATCAATTTTGCAACAACGGTGTAACCAAACCAAAACTAAAACCCTGAATCAGCTCTCCATCACACCGAAACTGAAACTCAAGTTAAGGTAGTCAAGTTTCCACCCTTAATAGTATATAAGTGTAAAGCACAAATCCAATGTTGTTACAGGGTTTCAGCGACACGTTATTCAGCAGTTTGCTTAGTTGAGAGCTGCCGTCGGGGAGCTTTCAAAACAGTTAGTTGGCGTAAACGCTACCTTGAACGCGATAGTTAAAAAAGATGATTCGACAAGCCGCCAAAAGTTTTGTTGGTTTTTAAATTCTGTTGTTGAAGTGGAGAAACTGGAAGAGCGTTTAGATGAAAAAACACAGTACGGCATGGTAAGGATGTTTTTTATGTCGTTTAGTGTTCTTTTTTGTGATGGATTTTAGCTAACAAAATTAAGGTGCTAGAGGCCTTTTCAGATTGTTTGATTATTATCGTTAAAATAGAATTGAAACAAAATTAGCGTATGCTGATTTAGTCAGCTAATTGGTAACTCCATGACCATGCAATGTATCGTATAGCGCTTTTGTGATACAGCATTATTCAACAACATTAATGTGTGGTTGATTTATTAGCTAAGAACTGGAGCGAAAGAGCATTGGTCTGTCGGTATTTCACTAGCCTAGATTTTGTTGAAAAATAAGGACCGAAAAAATTTTGAACTAGGATTCTGAACGTAGTAAATTGGATTTTTCTTAACCTCATTTTTCCCTACCCGATTATTTAAACGTTATTTCACTTTGAAAACCGTTTACAGTAGTTCCCAGTAGATTTCAAGTGGTTATCTTTCGTCGATACACTTGATTGATTAATTACTTGGTTCCATGTTTATCCTCCTTTTACGGAAAGCAACAGTGGCGCTACATATCGGAAGAATCCGCAATCGCTTGGGAGTTTCCAGGGTTCCTGTTTTCCGCTGAAATTCTTGATGTTTTGTCAAGGATTTATTGCTACTTGGCAGATACCACCAATCAGAGATTTTGCTCCGTTCTAATTAAGTTCGTGGAGATGGAAATACTCGGTTGATTTATTTATTATTTATTAAAGTCACTAATAATTTATTTGTTATTACCGAGCGTCTGAGTTTGAAAACTGTTCTACTGCTGCAAAGCTCACATCAGACAGGCATGTTTTAAACAGCATTTTAACCAACAGGAGTTCAAAAATGTTGCAAACGCGAAATATTAGTTGTGCCGGACTCTAACTACGAACCTTGGTTTGCGCGGCGAGCACCCTTGGGCCTATAAACCATTCCGCCATGGAGGCATTTAGTGCCGGATTAGCAGAAGATTATAGTGCTATGGTCGATGCGCAGTTTCGGGTGATAGATTTCGATTTCTTAACTATAAGTGATTATTGTATTAATTTGCAGATTTTACAACTGAGTGCAATTGGGGGTACCTCTGTGCGTGAGTGTACCAACCGTAGTTTGCGTTATGTGATGACAAATGCCACTGCTACTCATTTCAACTAGTTGGGCAAAGGTGAAAAGAGAGGGCATTCAGCTAATTAAAGCTGTGAGCAGTTATTGTTGGTAAGTTTCTTTGATTATTTTCATGTGTTCGTTGCAATTGCATTCTGCCATATTTTTGACTTTTGCTGTTTTTTAGGGAGTGCAATAATTGTCTTCATTAGCATATTTCATAAAAGTCACTATGATCACGTTGCTAAATATGCAAAATATTTTGTTTGTCCCTTGGGGATGTATTTTAGTCCTAAATCGTAGAGACTGCTTGAGACATCTAATTCTGCTTGCAACTGTAGGTTCAAAAAACTGCATGCATTTTATTAACTATTCCGCTAATCTTGACTTGCTGGTGGCTATCCATAAAAGACATCCAAAATCGCCCAAACTGGATCTCCACTCTCCCCCTGTCCGCGCTAAGTCCACACTGCCTTAACGCCCCTGTCTGCAGACACAGTTTTGATAATTTACAAAAGGTAACATGGGCCACGGCAATCCCAGTGCAAGGTTTCCTGGTCACCAAACACACGTTGCAAAGTACACGTGTTCGAGCATTGATACAAAGCACCGAAATCTAAGTTTCGGTCAATGAATAAGACGATTGCAATCTCGAGACTTTTTAAGCGATCTGTATGCAAGGAGTTTGGACGTACGCATCCCTGAAACCCGTTTTCCCTTGTTCTCAAAATGTTCGCAATGAAAAAACCGCCTTCTCCCCGACTCTGGACTTCGTTTTGGATCGAGCCAAGTCAACTGACTGCGACAAACTGACCGCGAAGCAATGATTTTGTTACATGTTTTCGTCACTGATTTTGTCGCAGTGATTTCGTCACAAAGTGAGGGTTTGGGCTAGATGGCTCTGGGGATTGTAAAAATATATTTAGGATTGCCCTTCTCAGCTAATCGGCGTTGTTCACGGTCAGTTTGTTCACGGTCAGTTTGTCGCGGTCAGTTGTCGTGGACCCGTTTTGGATAGCTTCTTATAAGTTTTCTAACCTTTGAGCTACTAAAAAGTATTAATGTTGTTAGTTTGGCTTCGTACAAAAATTTCACGGTTAAGTTCTTGCCAATTCGAAACAAATTAAAGCTACAATATAACAAAAACTAAATAAAAATTCATTATCTAATGTTGACCTGTGGCAATTCTCAATAGAAAATAGGCTTAAACTTTATTTCGAACGGTGAGCAATGAATGATTGAAAATCGTTACAACGCAATGAACAAAAGCGCAATTTTTTAGGAGCGGTTCGACGCAACCGACTCACAACAACTGCAACCAAGCTTGAAATTGAAAACTCGATTAAGCATTGGCTAAAATTTGCCCCTGAGAGAGATGGAGGGAGAAAGAGAAGAGAGGAGGCTAATAAACGACATGGACAGTGTTCTACCACTTCTCAAACTGCTTTGAGTGTTTAATATAAAATAAATTTGTGAAAATAAAACACTCTTGCGTGATTAAGCACTTTCGTTAGTAAACTTTATCTATACGTTGAAGCACCGCGGAATAAACGTTTAACAATGCGTAATGTCATACAATAAAACAACGTTGAAAACTGGGTCGAAACAACGTTAGCAACTGCTTCAAAAACAACGGTGAAAACAGCGTCGACACAACGTTAGCAACTACGTTGAAACAACGTTAGCATCAACCAAAAAATATATGCTAGGTTAACATTAAATCAATGAGCAAATCAACGTCAGGATAACGTTTGCAAACAAACGTTAAATCAACGATAAAGGGTAACGCATTTTCAACGTTATATCAACGGCAACTTGCTATCTGGGCCAGCAGCTAATTTTGTAAATTTGAAGGAAAGCTAGCCTCTATGTAACTTTAGGTTAGATTTAGTCGACCCGGGATTTTAACCTCAGACCTCCACCTCAAAGAAAACATTTGTAGTGATCCCTGGATAATGTAAACCTCAATAATTCTTCATCAAACCAGAGTTTTAAGTCGGCCCGGGCTTTTCGGGTCGGGTTTGGGCTTAACAAAAATTTTGAACTTTATTCGAATCTGAAACGTGCTTTTTGTCTTAGGTGCACAAAAATATAATCAAAATAACTTAGCAACATTGCTAAATTTTTCAGACCAAACTTAACTTTCGTTTTTTTTCGGGCATGATTTAGCCTTTATATTAATTTTCTGATTCGGGCCGGATTTGGGCTTTTATTTTTGGATTCAAGCCGGGTTGGGGACTGAACTACTCTGCCCGTTTACAACTCTACATCAAATATGCCATGACCCAAGTTAAATAATTAATATTTAGCAAAAAATTACATTCTATAACAATCTATAACTAACAAAAATAACAAAGTACCAAAATTTGGCTAGACTTCCACCGTACATTGGTACTTTGCTCCCTCACATATACAAAGTTAATCATCGCCTTGCCTTGTATAAACAAGCTGATTAACCCTTTAAAGCAGCACCATACCTTTATCGCAACAAGCAAGGTTGGCTCAAACACCAAAATAACCTTTAGAAACCGATTTGGCAAGTACGACTCATTCTTCCAGCACTTTGGTAAAAAATCGCAGATTGCAGACGTTCGAGGCCAGGGCCAAGAACCGACTTTTTGAGTACAGAACTTCTCCAGTCCAATAACAGGAATCATGGAGTCAAAGGCCAAGGACCAAGGTCACAATTTTTCTAAATTATGATAAAAAATTCTCCATATTTTTTAAACGCAACCGCAAGAGTGTTTAAAAAATTGCATTTCGTTAAGTTTTTCATGATAATTCGAAAATAGTAAAAATAATAATGAATGCATAAAAATTGGTCTTGAGAAACAGTTTCACTAAGAATGAAAGAGCCAAAGTTGTATTGTAAAATTTTGTAAACCATTTTATGAAAAAAATGTTTATGAATGCTTGGGCTCTTTTAATCTCAGTGAAAATAATGATTGCCATTTTGAAGTTTTGCACGTTAGCAGCTGATGTTGATTGCCTACCGCAGAGCTATCGTGGCAATGAAACAAGGCCATCATCCGTGAATGGCAATACATCTGACATAAACGTACCAATGGTCAACTTAATGCCTTAATTTTATCAGTTATGGCCCCGGTGCGAACGTTAACTGATTATGGATCCCCACTTTTTCAGTGGTTTCCTGAACCCAAACCACAATGTTTGGTTAAACAATTTCTTTTCAGGAAGTTTTTAAACAACACTATCTAAAATGTAGTATTGCAAAATACTGTGAAGTTATAAAGCAAAAATCAAAACCACAATTTTCTACAATGCTTTTTGCCCCCTCATTCTCCAATTAGAGCTTCCTCACAATGCCATTTAAAATAACTATCAGTATGACTTGGCTTAGTTGGCAATCAGATTGTATTATTTTTCAAATAAGGAAAGGTAACGAATTGACAGATCACAAGTTTATGCCTTTTGTTTGGGTATTTTCCTTGTTAACCAATCAAGAAAAAATGCTGTTTTGGGGCCGAGGACAGAACATTTTCGACGACTTGTAGGCTTCGTGGCCAAGGACGTCCTCGAGGCCAAGGACGTCCTCGAGGACTTCAGCTCTGGAAGATAGCATAGAACTAGAACATGAGCAGGAAGTGCTCATTGAATTAAATGATCGTATTGAAGAGAAAAAGGATGCTGATTTCTCAACAGACTGATGGTCAAACTACTTGTCTTTGTGACAAAAAATTTAAAATATGATTAACTATTCTGGTTAGGCTATTTATAGCTTACAAAATGTTTTATTTAAATGCGACATCATCACTTGCAGCATCAAAACTCTATAAGTTAAATAAATTGTATAGTACATGTTGCCTAAATTTGTGTAAAAATTTTCCTTTGTCAATTACAGAGATAATTGCAAAAAGAAATATTTTCGATCACATTTTTTGCCTTCATTTATGCAGTCCGATAAAAACTTGATATCATCTTATCTATAACACCAGCTCAAAATTAGGGACGTTTTTATGATTATTTACTAACGTATATGACGTCATCAATATGACGTCATCAATATGACGTCATGGCTTTTTCATCTTAATAATATGTCAAAAATTTTCTAATTTTGAAAAAAAGTGATTTATGGAAGCAAATATTATTACTGAAATAAACTCAGTTTTGAATGACAAGCAAAACGTTGAAATACGACAAATACAGTGAAATGGGTCTCATATTTTCAGTGCAATTTATCGTATGAAAATGTTGATCAAAGTAAACCAAATTCATACAGTATCTTTTGATATTCAAGCACTTTTTTTATTAGTATTATCAAAGCTCTGCATTAAATATAACAAAAGTTATAGAAGTTGACAACTACTCAAACTGGTAATTTTTTACAATTTTAGTAACACGTTTGTTCCAGCGTTGTGACGTCATAATTGTATGACGTCATTAATGCATCTGAGGATTGCCCATGTCCCACTTGTTAAATGATCCAAGTTTGGAAATTCAGGTCCAATCATAAAAGAATGAGAATGAATAAAGTAAAAGTCAACAAAGCTAAAAAGTTTAGCCAACTTTTTCGGAAATCACGTCATTATGACGTAAATGGGCAGGAAAAGTGGGGTGGGGACAACCCTGGTCGTAAACTTCAGACTTTTCTGAGCATCGCTATATAGGTAAAAAACATATCTATTTGGGGTTCGTAAACGCGTGTTTTGACGAGACTAAAAATGTTTGTTCGGTAGGGCCGGAATAGGAAATTGAATGTTGAATGCCATTCTGGGCCCCCCCCCCCCCCCCCGCCTACGCCTATGGAGTAATATTTGATGACAGACTGAACCTTGAAAAGTATATCATTAGAGCGGTTAGTACTTGTTATGTCAATTAATGTAATTTAGGCAGAATTGCATCTAAGCTTACTAAAACTCTAAAAGTTCAGCTAGATCATTCTTTAATATTGTCCCATGTTGATCATTGCAATGCCTTGTTTTATGAGTTACTGGAATATTTATCGCACAAGTTGACAAAAGTTTGATATACTCCAGTGAGATTTATTTTCGAACTTCGTGATTCTCCTTTGCGCATGCATATGCTACCATATTTGAAAAGCCTTCATTTTTTACCATTTAAATTTCGTATTGAATTCAAAATTGCTTTACTCACACACAAGTGCCTGCATGGTTTTCTCATACACATTTGAAAAACTTAATCAACTCTAGTTCTGGTTTGGCAAGATACAGCTTGCGCGTTAATGATGATAACTGGCTGCTTCATACGCTAACTAGCTCAAACTTTGCTTGATCATAATCTATGTGTTCGTATGCATCACTCTAGGTATGGAATTCGTTGCCACTATCTCTGTGTGTAATTGAAACTTGTCTATTTTCAAGAAACTTTTAAAAGCATATTATTTTATTTTAGCCTTCGAGGATGTTACCATTGTTTTATGCCAGTATTTTGCTGCTTATTGCTGTAAAATTAGTAGCCTACCTTTGTAGCGTACTAACTTCATTTTTGTAAAGCTATCTGCAAAGCTATTTAAATGTTACTACAGCCACTTAGTCAGATGCATCAACACTAGTTATTGTTACCTCAAGGGGAAATAAATTGCAATCACTATTATTATTATTCTTTTCGGTTTTGGGGAGACCCGGGGCGGATACACATGTGGCAACATGACAAAATCAAATTTGCATAAAAATTTTTGCACGAACTTTGTTACATTGTATAACTCAGTGTAGGATGGGCTTCTGCCAGATGTCTGTTCTGGCTTAGATGAGGTAAATTGCTTTTCACTTGTAAAATTAAACCTACTATATTCGTTTGGATTTACTTCTTTTACCAAAAATATATTCGATATGTCCACTTGAAAAGGAAGTTAAAAAAATAGGCCTGGGTTTATCGCTTCATTTAGCCTACCAATAATTTAAATTACTGTACAGCAGTCGTTTGTAATAACTATTCTAAAAGAGCAGTTGAGCTAGGGTTGAACTTTGGTCAAGTCTTCTGGTAGTGGTAGGCTTCTAGTGATGGAAAAAGCTAGTGATAGACCTACTAGACAATACACAACTTCAAACTAGCGTCCAAACCATAGCAATATGACAGTCATGGATCAGTGATTAAAATTTTTTTCAAAATCAAAGGAATGCAATTAATAGCGGAAAAAAAAATGAAAATATCTTTCAATATAAAAGTTGAAGAATTCTGAAAATGGTCGCAAAAAATTTCAAAAAAATATATGATTTTGTTTGACATACAATAAAGGACTTAAATGGATATATCCAAAAGCCCTTTTAATTCTCATTTCATTTTGCCGATCGTGCAACGCGTTGACGAGATCCCACTTTGGCGTTATTGCGCCAGAGCTAAACAGCTTTTTATAAAAAGCAAGATGTTGCATCTTTGTGGATTCGTTCGCAACATTGTGTATGTTTTAAGCGCAATTATGATTGTAATTACATTTTATTCATCACGTTGCCTTAGCCAGGAGACAGCGAAGCTGTCAAGTTGCCGCGTTCCCACCTGTCTGCCACACACGGTCCAAGTAGGGAAGCTGTGAATACCTACTTTTGTAGGTTTCGGTTTGACTAGAGTGAAAACCAAATCAGAGTCTACCGTTTCAGTAGCTGACGCTCTACCCGCTCAACCACTGATCGGTTTAAACTGACCGATTGTAGAATTTTATACATAACTTATTACAGGAAGATGTCAGAGATGACGTCAAAATAACGACTATAGTGGATAATTTATGGAAAACAAGCAACAAGTATGAGCATCCTATCGGAAATTTTCCTTATCGTTTTATCACGACACGTCGAGGTATAACTCGCATATTTCCAGGTGTTGACATCGCCCGTACAGTGTTTGCTAGACAAATTGAAGAGTAAGTTGCATGAAAATACGTAAACAACAAAATCATACTCTATACTGTATGTTTGATGCGTAACAGCGACGGTGTCAAATCAGTTGTTAAAGCGACGAGCTAGTAATCGAAAACTAGCTAGTTCCCGGTCGATTTCCAAATTGGCAATGCATCGTTCTGTGTTGGGAAAAACACTTGGAGCACATTTAAGAGTACAATTGGGACTAAGCAATCTAGTCATTGTGGTGGCCAAGTCTGCTGAAAGACTCCCCAGCAGAATCTCTAAAGAGTGCTTAGTGTTGGTTTGGTTAGACTGGCGTAGAGTGCTTGGTTCGAACTCATAAATGTGTGTAACTATGCAATGCAGAAACAATTTTCTTTTTTTGCTGTTGAAATTGGAGCACAAATTTCCTGAGACAAAGCATTGTCAGTTAGCTTCAATCATATATTCACCTAAGAGAAGTGTCTAATAGTACAGTATTGTAACACCACAGTTGTAGATAGCCGATTATCCGAGCACTACTTTAACAAAAGTCATTAGAGCTTGACGTCCATGAGCAAGAAATATGTGATGCAGAGAGAGAATTCTTAAACATGCAATTAAGCTCAATAATACAGACACGAAAAACATAACGACAAAGATGGGTTAGTACCATAGGTGAGCACAAGTCCGTTAATCGTTAATCCGTTAATAACGAAGTTAACTTTTTCTTGAACTCGTTAATCTGTAAAAAAATTGAACATGTTAACGGACTAAATTAACTTCCGTTAAGTTCTGTTAACTTCCGTTAAGGTTTTTATCGTTAATATCTTGCACCATTCATTCATCGTACCGGTAGAAACCAGTTTGCACTGGTAACGCTTGTTGCGTATTAGCACGAATTTTATAGAAAAAAGCGAAAAAAGAAGCTCTTTTTTGTGACAAATAATAAGCTGCAGCCTCATAGATCTATTAATTATCGCTGTTTGTAATTTCCAAAGATTTTCCTATCGCAGCTTCGTTAGTGCGTTTGAACTTACTGTATTTCTATCTTGAAGTTAGATTAGCCTGTAAAATGTAACTTTCAAAACACAAAGACCACCAAAGCAATAAATATTTCCTTACACTCAGCTCAACAGCGTCAATACGTGTTAAAGAAGCCAGTGAATAAAAAGAAATGTAAATTACACGCAAAATGTTAATGAATTAACGGACTTTATTAACTTCCGTTAATTAAAGCTGAAAATAACGGATTAGCGTTGACGGAGGTGTGAAGTTTGTTCACGGACTAGTGGTTAACGAAGCTAACGTTTTGCATTAACTTGCCCATCTATGGTTAGTACTATACTGCTAATAATGTACAATGAATTACAATGGATGTGCACGTGATTTTTTTATGACATTAAACTTAGCTCAATTATCCAAACAAATCGCTTATCCGAACCAGCTCGGGTCCCAATTAGTTCGGATAATCGACGTACTAGTGCACTGCTATTCAAACATCAAAATAGAGCTGGGCTTCCGGTACTTTAAAAGTAACAAAAATATCAATATTCTGATATTTTGCTTAAAAACGACGGTAATGATAACGGCACATTTTTAGAAAGTAACTACGATAACTATACTTGGTACCAATTTTCGGAACTTTTCAAGCAATTTTCGATAGTTTGCTGTACAAAAACAATTAAAATCGAGAAACAACAACTATAGAAATTAAAGTTTCAACTTGAAGAATTCGCAAGATTTACATCATTGCACCATTTACATTTCAGTATAGTTACGTTAACTACTTAGACCAAACAGTCACTTTACTGAGTGTAAAATCGTAAACGTACGATCGTATTCTTAGTTTATTTTCTAACCAACTGGAAGCTTGCACGCTGTTGGTAAGACTGTGCGCTGGGCGTACTGAATTTTTGTTTATGATTAACTAAAATACGCTCGTACGTTTACGATTTTAAGCTCAGTGTAGAGCACGCCTTAATAATGAACTTGCATGTTTATAGCTATCGTGCTAAAATTGCTCCTGACAACTTTGACAAATTCACTTTATTTTCTGAACCACATACTCTATTTGGCAACATTGGCGGTGTGGTACACATATGCAAAGTGGTAACCACAAAGTAAGTATTTTGTTATAAAATTAACGGTATGGCCAAAATTAAAATAACGGTTGTTATAACAAAGACTAACAAAATAGCGACTTTTTAGTGTTAAGGTTAGGGTTGGAGTTAAAATTAGAATCGTTAATTCTAACGGAGTTGTGGTGTAGAAGTCGCTGCTTCGACAGGTACTATTCAGAACGTGAGCAGGAATTGCAGCAGCCACAATTAGCTTTTTAATCAAAGTATTTAGTATACCAAGGAAATAAATACACTATCACATTTTGTGGAAAAAGCATCTCCTGATGAAAGGGTAAACTTGGGTTTGATTAACGTTAAGTAAGTAATGCAATAAGATTTCATTTTTCACGATTGAAATAAAACACTCGATCAGTGGTCGAGTGGATAGAGGGTTTGCTGCTAAAGCAGATTCTGCTCGGGTTTGATTCCACGTCGAGTCAAACCAAAACTATAAAAATTGGTATTCATAGCTTCCTCGCTTGACGTTTGGCACTAAAAGGAACAATGACAAGCCTTCACCTTGTGCGGTAGGCAGGTGGGAGCTTGACTTGAAAACCTCAATATCCCTTAGGCGTCTCCTGGCCAAGGCAATTTGGTGAATGAAAAGAAAATACAATCACAAAAGAAATCGACGTAGAACTACCAAAACCTACTTACTAAAAAACTCACAGAGCCGCTTAACAGCATTCATGCTACACAAGATTGCATCCGCAATTTGCGATTTGCACACAGTCCTTTTCCTTTCTTTTAGATTTGCCGCTGCACTCGTGATTTTCTTTGTTGTCATGCCTTTCCAATCTTTGATGTTTTGTACTTGATTTTACTTGTATTTCTTTTGATTTTGTTCCTTCAATTTTGCCTATTAGTATTCTTGTCAAAACTTTATTTCTTCGTATTAAAAATGCAGATCGATTATATTCATCAAACAAGCCTTTCTTGTTAAATTTCTTATTACTCATTCATTCACAAGGCCTATTCGTTTGAAAAAACTCAATCCGTTTTTTACTAAACAAGCACGGGAGGTATTTAAATTATTGGTGAACCTTTACTTGATTCTTTGACATTCTATGGCTAGTGATCCAAAAGTTGCTGACTTCCGGTTCGATTACCGAACCGGCAATACCTCGTTGGGTTCTTGGAAAGACACTTTACGTATGTTTCTCATTTTGGCGAAGAAAGTCTACCCTTTATGAAGGCCCAGCCTGACAAATAGAATCCCCAAAAAGGGTAGTGTGTGTCGGTGTGAAACTTGCGCAGAGATTCATAAACATGAACAAACAAACTATTCTATGGTACATATATTTGCTCACAGCGACGGCTCGTGCCTGTTTGGAACGGCAGGCATGCAGATGTTTTTGTTTTGTAATATTGTACAGAGCTTTTTTGCGTCTTTCGTACGAATCTACAAAATTAAACTATCTCTTATATGCCTACGCCTCCCTCTAAAATTTTTGCTCAATATTAACTTACGTTTTGCGGTTGCTACGGTGCTTTCTTACGGTAACATGGCTGTAGCACCTTCTTTACGAATAAGCGTGAAATTGTTAATGGGGAGATTCAGAGAATCAAGCCCAACCGAAGAAGTACAAACTGACGATTTAGTGGAAACAGTCCATTCATGATGAAACATGGAGAGCTTCCCCAAAATCAGTCAATAATTCTTTAAAAGTACCAAAAGTTATTCAAAATTAAACAAAATGACAAAACCGATCCCGGCCTCAAAGGACCATCGTCAGGAATTGGTTTTGTCATTTTGTGAAATTTTGAATAAATTTTGATGCTTTTTAAGAATTATTGACTGATTTTGGAATGCACTCAATGTTTATCATAAGTCTGAAATTATGATTCTTTTTGGCTAAACTTAGCAAATACATGCAAAAAAAAAGCAGTAAGGCGGTGTACTGAACACTGAAAATGAAAAATTCAAAACAGCATTTTAAAAAACAAATAAAAATACACAAGTAAAAAATAACAATAAAAAAACTAAAACACTCCTGGTAACCACAATGAGGATATTCTGATAAGAATGGAAATCATACAAATATCTTCTAAATGCTTGTAGTGCAGCGTTGTAAATGAGACGACTAGGACTACAGGTCCAAACCAGGGCGGAACCCGAAAGCATAAGCCGAATTCGAAAAGTAATTTCAAGACAAAATCAGGACGAAAAAGACCAAAGTTAAGTTTTGTCTGTAACGGAGCCTCCCAAACCCCGTTTCAATATTAACTAGCAGAGAAATTTTGCAAAGAAGCAAATCAAATCTCTTTTGTTTCGATTGTTCAGTTGGTCACCGCGGAAAATCCCGACAAAATTACATCAAAATGCGATGAAGACTTTTTTCTTTTGTTTTTGGTCTTCACCTAAATTTCCTCTAGTTTTTGCATCAAACCTTACTAGAAACCATTTCCTAGTTCAGGCCGGCACTGATTGTGCGATCTGCTCAAAGCTCCTGCTGCCCGTTTCTCAAAAAAGCTTGGACATCGATGGTCTAAAAAATGTGTAGGTAATTCCTTCAAAGCAGTTACCGGTAATATAAAGTTACTTATAGCCAATCAATTGTGACGCAATAATAATTAATAATTGTGTAATACTAATCGTATGGAATATTGATGCTTAAACAAAGTCGCCATTCTGAGTTGCATAGTTATTTTAATTACGCTTTATGGCACCTAAAAGTCTAAAATGCAAGGCACGCACTATATCAAGCCCAATATTTAGTCAATTTTAAGCCCGAACCCCACGCAAAAAGCCCAGCTCGACTTACAACTCTGTTGTAGGACGTAGTGTTGTCATTCAAACGTTACTTGAAAATAAAGTCTATTGAATAATTTTTTTATTGTTAAAAACTGGTCGGTGTTCTTTTCGTGGAAACCATCAATGCTTTTGATCATTTCTTTCTCAATGGAAAACCTTCGCAACTTTTAATACTGCACTGCGATTTGAACTTGACTTGATGCAAGATTATAACGTTATTCAGTTTGCTGTTTTTCTTATTTGTGCCAAAGGTTTGTTTTTCTGTTGAATTGGTTACAATTGTATAGTGTTACTTTTGACTTAATTATTGCTCATTTAATTAAAATTCTATGTTGGTGCAAATAAAACAAACAATTACCTGTTGCAATCCTTGCAGCAAACAATGCTCGATTTTATTTCTCTCCTGGAAGAAAAAAAAAGATAGGTTCGACAGCACTCCAGGCGGTTGAATAGCTCGCGATCTAAAAAAAAATGTTTCGGTTTAGGCCGGAATCACACGATCAAGTTTTTTGCTCAATTTTCTTGCATCAATGTTTTTTGAGCTATCACATGTAGATGCAAGTTTGTTTGTTGCTCAGCTTCTTGCCAGACGGAAGCGTCTGAGTTTTTTAGCAAAAGAATTGCTATCACGCATATTTTTTTTGCTGTAAAAGCATTTACGTGGTATTTAAGGAATTTCTTTGAAATTTACCGTGGCATTAGTAATATTATGCACTTTGTCGATTCATTGTTATTTCTTGTTTGCCAAAATGATACGAGCACGTTCACAAAAGCAAAAAGCTGCAGGTATAGCAGTAAATAGCTATTTGAGTTCTGTCACAAATTGCGTGAATTTTTTTTTGACCTGCAATGAAAAGAAATAGATAAATGGAAAAATCAACTCTTGTGTGGAACTCTTTGGCGTATAGCGTAGCTTTTTTATGCTGTGTTATCTATCACCAATAAATTTGTATAACATGGCAGGATTGATCAAGTAATATTGAACCAGATATGTTCTTTCCGGTACTTGCGGTTTCAGAAGGCTCAATTGGATTTTAGGGTAACTTGAAACTTTATTATTTTCAAATAAGAATAAGAGCGTTTTGTTTGGTTTCTTACAAAATCAGAAATAGCTAAAAATTATCAACTAAAATTTATCTTAACTGCTTAAAAATGCTACAGGCTCTTTCGCGAGTGGACATGCCAAAGTCTAACCAAAAAATATTAAAATCATTACAAATTCGGCATTAGCGAAAGCTGGGCCGGAAACTTTTTTTCCAATCAGAAGGAAATTTTCAATATCTTTATTAAAACCAGATCACACATTGAATACTTATTAAAGTTTATTTATTACTCAATAGTGAGCAAAAGCTTATCTCCATTTGATCTCGATCTAAAACTTCCAAAACTTCCTTCCAAGCATCTGATTTATTTACCCTATCCTCGTACTCGGGATTTAATGTTCCACCAGCACTGCGTTTGTTCGATTTTTTTAATTAAAGGTTCATTTTGATAAGTTGACCACGACGGTATGTTGATAACTATACTGCAGTTCTGGTTGTTAACTTTTCAGAATGAAGTTGGAAAAGGCCTAGCAGAAGTTTGAAGTGGGAAAAATTGGGTAATCGATATGCGATCGTAAACAAAACAGGAGGCAACGCATTTAGGTTTTTGAAGAAATATGAGAAAACAGCAGGCACAATGTTATAATACATCATTGTCAATTAAATCAAAAGTGGTAAAATTTCTAACAACATTTTTGCTTGATAACTGTTACGCATTCGTTTTTTGCGTTGACTTCGGCGGTATTTTTTTGTATTCTGCGGCTCAATGATTTCAAAGTCACAGCAAAAAGCTTAGTTTTCTTCGTTGAGACCAGTGACTTTTAGAAAACTTGCTTGCAAAATAGAGCTCGGTTCTATTTCCCCCGCAAGAACTCAGCAAGACTTTCTAGACACTGATTTTCATTTTCACACGGCTGTGCAATAAAATTGCCTACAGGTGCTCGCAATAGTGATTCATAAGCTTGCGCGACTTTTCACACGATTAATGCTAGAAAAAATGTGCAAAAAACTTGATAGTGTGATTCCGGGCTTAGTTGAAAGTGCAGAAATATATCGAATCAGTTGGCAAGCTGGACTGCAATTTTGCAGACTCGTGTCAGAGAAATCGCTTTATTTAACACGTGATTCAAAAATTGCTTCTTCGGCACTATGAAAGCAAAACGTTTAATTGGCTTATCAAATGAGGCAATCAAGTAAACTTTTCAATAAAAATTCAATGAAAAAGTAAATTTGTTTTGCAAAATTTTGTTGCAATGCTAATGACAGAAAACAAAACTATTTGGGGGGGTGCAGTTCTTCAGTCTCCTTAGACGAGCCGCTTCTGTTTGCTCTTGCTAATAGCATATGTCGGTGGCTTACTAATCCGTTTAGTCGGCTGCTTGGCCGAGAGGGTATAAAAGGCGTCGTTTTTACAACCACCCTGATTGTATGATTTGGGTTCAACCGGCACCATGATGGTCACTTTGCTGCGCCCTTAAATAAAACGTTTTACGATAATTATCTCTGCTTAGTGGCTTCTAACTAGCAGCAAATTCAATTCACAAGAATTTGAAGAAAGCCATAGGAACAATGAATCATTCGAAACTCATAAGCAAGTGCGTATTCCTCCAAGCACGAAGTAGTCATTGCAATGAAAAGTACGCAGATCGTCCCATAGTTAGCGTCTGGCGTTGTCCAGAGACAGGAGGATAAATGGTAAATATGCACTGCAGCAACAATAACAACAACGTATGCTATAGTTTGATTCATCTCTGTTACTAACTGTTGCTAACTAACCCATACTAACTCTCCGAAACTAATTGTTTTTGCTGCATAACCTGTCAAAAGTTGCTTTAGGGGATTACTTATGTTTTCGGATTAATGTATAGTTTCAAATTCCTTTCATTTCTTTTACAGTATCAGAATTGAAGCCGAGACAATTAAAGAGAATTTCGGGATAATAGGGCTAGCTGTGTCACAAGCGTATTTTCGAACTCGAGTTGGAGAAGTATTTAGAAGCGCTTATAATCCGAAAGATTTCAAGTAATTACTACCTCAAATGAATTTGAACTTCAAAACTCAAGTTACTGCGGAGGAACATTTGCAGCAATTTGTTTTCGGTCTACTGCAAATAATAATGGAATATAAACGAATTTTTTTGTTATACTCGTTGCATTATGCCGAAGCATGTAAGTTGTGGGCGGGGCCCATCTTCGCATTATCGCACCTGCGGGCGACAAAGCTTCTTTCTAAGAAATGTTGCAGTGGTGGCTAGCCGTTGGCAACACTGAGTGCAATTTGACCGAGCCAAGGTTTGAACATTGGACCTAGCTCCGGCTCCAAAGTTGAATATGTTACCGTTTAACCAGTAGGTCTACTGGAATAATTAAAGCTAATTTAAAACCAATAATTGATGTTGTATGTTACCTGTACATCAAATTCTGATCAAAGACATTACATTTGCTCTCGGAAGCAATTTACATCAGATTTCCATCAAAAACATCTGATGTCCGATTGCAAGTCAAAAACATCAGATCTGATGTAATATCAACGCTGGAAACACTGGTAGTTACGTCTTGGCAATTTCTGAAATTCTTTGGTCATGTTACCTATAAGTTTTTCGAAATGTATTACAGAGGCTACATTATCGACGATGAAGCATTCGTGGTTTATTCTATCAGGAGACGGTTAAACAAACGTTTAGAAAAGAGCAAAGTCCATCTATCAGAAATTGAAGCTGTGGTTTTTCAAAAACTTCAAAGAAGTGATATAATTATCAAAACTGATTGCAACAATCTTGTAACAAAAGTGATGAATAGAAAATATAGGGTACGTAATAGTGAACATTCATTCATTCATTCATTTGCGTGAAATACCGAGCTGGATTTTTGAAAAAACTAACTTCAACGGAAGTGCGCTCCTTTTCTAATGGCGCGGTCATGCAAAGCTAGTTTGCCAGCTGCTTGTCGTCAAAGTGGCTGTAGTATAAATGCAAACAAGTTTTGTGTGATCGGATTCTTGCTGCTTGCTTTTAGTACGCTTGTTTTGTGGACGTTAGTAAAGTTGAACATGGTTAATTTTTCCAGCAACTCGCTAGTACCTTGCTAGTTTTCGATAACGTAAAAATGTAAAAATTGTGACGTCACAAACTATGCTTCTTGTGTGAAAAAATTTGAATAATGCATATATCTTAATAATCCAGTCGCACATGCAAATATCAAAATACTAAAAATATAGAACCAAATTTAAAATGATCAAAGCATTTAGATCTAAAATACGTAATTGGTATAAAGTTGGAATGTGTTTCAAAAATATGAAACGTTGGAAGCAATCATTACACTGCTTACGTTACCACAAAAATTAGCAGAGTATCAAAACATTTGTTCTGGAAATACTATACTGTGAAGACGTTGAGTTTAAAAAAAAAACTCTTTTGAAACATTTTTGATTTTAAAAATTTGAGAAAACTACTTACTGAATTGTAATAAAGAAAGATCAACCACGATATATAAAAATTACATTAAGCATATTTGGCAATAAGGGCGTTTTGATCGAATTTGGAATAACTGTTTGAGGAAGGATTAACAATCACATCGCATCAAAAATTGTATCGCATTGCTCGCCTTTTTTTCCAAAAATATCAAATTTTCGCATCAAAACACGCAAAAACTTCACATCCATTATTACATCAGAGAATTTGAAAAAAATCTGCGATTTGCGATTATTCGTTTTTTTGCCATTATTTCTGTTCGTTTTTTCTGTTTCGTCACAAGTTAGATTTTGAGCAAAAGTTTGAGAATATTTTGACATTTGTTGCGTCACTATCACAGTATGTTGTTAAAATAAAGTCTTGCGCTGGCTGAGCTTCAGCTTACATTATTTTAGACCGCAAACTTTAATTTCAACGTCAATCAAAAAAAAAAAAATCGATAATCGCAAAAACTATCGCAAACTAGCTGCAATTTTATTGCATCAAAACATTTTTAAACTATCGCAAAAAAATCCCATCCATAGTTCTGATCAGCATCGCGGTTAAAGTCATCGATGCGATCGCCATCCCTGATTTGAGTTAAAAATCATCAGCAACAGAGAAAAGATGAAAATCCGACGACAAATGAAACCACTTTAACTTACAAATTTACTGGGCGCAATCATCATCATCATCTCGTTATGGATCCAGTATTGTCCCGTCGACGGAGTTGGTTGGATTTCGTGTTGTCATTGTCTCTATCACGCCTCGCCATTTAGCAAATTCCTGTGTAATTTTAAACACCGCTTACAATATTTATTAAGTGAAACTTAAAAAATTATTCTTAATTCGTATAAATGAACAATACAAAATTATTTCCAATTTGATTTATTTTTTATTTGAATTAATGCGGAACTTCTTTTCCAGTTTCACTAAGATTTTTGTCAAGTTTGCTTTAGATAGTAATTTGCACACGCACTACTACCGGTAAATATAGGATGTCAAAAGTCAAATACTACAAAATTGTTACAGTACTAGCAATGAATTCTACTCGCCTTGAGTGACCAATTTTGCCTTGCACTAGCCGGATATTACAAAGAAAAACTAGTCACACTATAGGCGAGTGAAATGCACTGCAAGTAGAATAAAATTTTGTATTATTTTACTTTTAACATCGCATGTAATTTAGAAGAAACTAGCGGGATGTCCATGTGAAATTAGAACAGAAGCTCTGCACTGCTACAGTTAGAGTCAGGAATGGCGATCGCATCGATGACTTTCTGCGATATTTATCAATTGTGCTTGCACAGGAAAACTACATTGCGATTTTGCGATGCGTTGCAGAGTTGAACAATGAATGCGATTTTTTGTGGCGATATTTTGAAAATCTTTCGATGCGATAAAATTGCAGCTAATTTGCGATTTTTTTTGAGATTATCGATTTTCTTAATAATTTTTAAACTTAAGTTTGTGGTTTAATATGCTGTACACTGAAGCTCAGTCAGTGCAAGAATTTAGTTTTAATACATATTGTGATTGTGAAGCAGAAAATGCCAAAGAATAGAACCCAGAGAAATAATGGCAAAAATCGGAATAATTGCAAAAATCGCAGATTTTTTGTCGATTTCTGTAATGCGGTAACGGATGTGAATTCTTTTGCGTATTTCGTTTCAATAGTTTGGGAAAAAGCTGTTATGCGATTTTCGAAGTGGTTGCCATTCCTGCTGCAGATAGAAAAAAAATGCAAAATGTGCACATTGTACAGTAATAATTACCATCTTGATTGCAAAGTTTTCTTTATTTCGTATTATACATTAATACAAAATTTGGCGACAAATTATTATTCATTAAGTAAATACAAAAAACCGAAACTTTTTCCATTTTTAATGAATGAATTAGTGATGTCTCACAGATTTTGCAAGAACCTAATAACTGTACTCTTAAATGTGAAGTCGTCGAATTTATCTTTTTTCTGTTGCTGGTCATTTTCATCATAGTATAATATAGTGCCATTTTCAAACGATGCGTTTACACCGGATGCGAAGCAACGCTAAGCGACGCGGAGTAACCAAAATTTAACGTCATCGATAATTTGCGAAAGGTTGCAACTGCTCGCATTTTTGCAGTTTGCGTTTTTACTAGCCACTTGTCGACAAAAGGCTGACAAACTAGCCTCGCGTGACCGGGCCTTAATGGTAACTCGCTCCTTTTTAAGCGGAACTTTTGATAAGTTTGAAAATTTCGAATTCTTCTCGACTACTGAATTCGCATTTATGTTTCGAATCATAACGAAATAACACGAAATGATTGACTTGACAGTTTAGTAAGTATTCGCTAGTCAGTGCAGCAATTCAGCTATAAGAGGCTTAGGCTTGTAGTCAAACCAATGATCGAATTCCATTCGTTTTTGTTCAGGGCTGGGGCTGACTGGCAATATTTGTTTAAAACAATAAGCGACAAAAGGAGCTGGAGCAGGCTCCTTTTTATTTTGAGGAGCGAGAGCGGCGCTACTTTTTCTTCGTTATAAAGCGGGAGCGACGATCCTTTGAAAGGAGCTGTTGCACACCTTTGGTGAAAAAGCAAGTTGTCGGCGTCCACAAACAAGCAATTTTACTTCAAACATAAACTCTTCTTTTTAGTTTTTCAATTCTTTTGTAAGTGCATGAATTTTTCGAGTGAAATTTATAGCATTTCAATTGTGATCCAGAAAAGAGCTTTTACGCTTTTTTTTATCTCATTATTAGTACGGCACTTATAAAAAATCTCTAGTAATAATGACAATGAGATTGCCAGCAATGTTGTTAACAGTTTAAACTGAGGCTTTTCACCTTTCTAAAACTATAGATGGCATTCTGGGGTGGTTGGGTCATTGAAAGAGTTAGTCTTTCACTTGAGATAATGTGTCACGCCATATAAAATTTTGGACAATAATTTAATTTGACAATCCTGAAAAAACGTCCATTCTACGAGTATCTTATTTAAAGTGGTCCATTCTAAAAGCTTTTTTCCACTCGTGCATGAACAAACTAAGATTAGCTGCTAGTGCTATATGCAAATGCAAGACAGAAAAGCAGACCACAGACCACTTTATGCTATCCTGCTCTACTAGTAGTAGTGTATATACAAGCTTCCAACTGGTGGACTAAAAAATTGGATGACAACATCATTTACTAGCTTATAAATTTTTGTCTCCCCAGTTGATAATGAAAAAATAACTACACTCAAACGAAGGAAAATTGGGTACCCCATTACTACACAGGCAACCACTATTGATGGTTGGGACCCATTAATCAAATTTTTCAGCCGGTGGGGTGACCGGCTTTAGAGGCTCCAATGATCCTCTCTTCAAAAGATTGATACTCTTTCAAGACAACAAAACTATGTTGTCATTGTCTATATGTGAGCATTCTACTGCATCTGTCGCCTATTTTACTAATTTACCCATCTTATCCATTTCCATAATTTTTTTCTTTTCCTTTGCAGCCAGTTAAGTTGAATTTTTAGCTTTCCATGCGATCATATCGTTGAAGCGATTTCAACAACTTTTTCGATTTAGGTGAAGATGGAGAAAAACAAAACATACCGTACCGAATTACTTTCCGAAACCAAACAAGGCTGTAACCAGGTCGTCTTGACGTGGATCCCAAAAACAAATCTTTTAATTTTGCTTTTTAACATTTCCTCTGAACCAAAATGCAAATTTCCTGTAATTAGTTTCCCTCGATTTTGTCCGTGCCCTAATAATAAGGTTAGTTTTGATTCATTGTTTTGTTAATTTTACGTTATTACCTAAAAAGCGAAAAAATAGCATTTCTACGATTTAGGTCCGGTTCTTGGTTTTTGTACCTCGTATTTAAACTCGTTGTTTGATTGGCACGGTCATGTCGAATTTGGCACGTTTTGGTGAGACTCAGCAATAAGTGCCACCGGAACCAAAAACCGGACCTGAAAGGTGGACATGCAAAAACTTCTTCAAAAGGAGCTCTGTTTTCCGGGCGTATTGACGCGGAGATGGACCCCATAAACTCGTTGCGCGCTTCGGCGTAATACAGCAAGTACAATGAAAGATAAAAATGTCAAATAATAAATAGCGTCTTATACTTTAAATTGGAAAACCGCCAAAAAAGCATTCTGATTTCGGAAAACTTTTTGCTTGTTTTTTTTCTCAAAAAATTTTAACTGATCTATAAAAGACTGATTTCATTAAATTTGAGCTTTCTACGACCTCTCGTTCCAAAGATATGACAATTTAAATTTCCCCTGAAAATAGCTTTTCCCCTTAGAACCTTTGCCAGGGTTGCCAACTATAAACAAATATTAAAAAGTTACTACATGTTTCTAGTTCTCAATAAGTGTTTTCGGCAGTGTTGTTGTCAAAACAAATAAAGGGTCAGAATAGGGAATTAGCTGCTTTTCATGTAAATTCAAGCCAACTTTCTAAAAGTTAATTTTTTGTCACAATACTGGCAAAATGGCAACACAGAATTAAGAGGAAAATTGTTAACTTTAAACTGCAATATCTGGAAAACGGCAAGACATAAAAAGTTCAAATTTGGTGGGAATGTATTTTAAAATTATCCCAACATTTTGGTCACCAGTGAAAAACTTGACTTGAATGCCCTTTCAAGCACAAAACTAAATACCACATCTGCGTCTGGCCAAGTAAGATTTTAAAAGCATAATCGTATTTCGCCTAAAAATTATTTGCAGTGCATAGTCACTTAGAGATTTAGTGCTGATTCAAGGATCATATTTGAATTTATTGAAGATTCTGGTCTTGGCGAAACGCAAAATCTAGCTTGACCAAAAAAGTGCAATGTCATTTACTATAACCACGCTACGGCTTTCCTGCTTTGTTGTTTTTTATTCTCAAGCGCAAATGCGGTTTGCAATAGCCTTAGTGAAATAAATTCGCCTTCTTGGTTCCCAATACCTCCTACAGTTGATATGTGGGTTTGCTAGTGGACTGCACTGTTTATTTCTTGTAGCTTTGACAATCAACAAAACTTTTACGAGACAAGACTTTCAACCAAGCAAGAATGACTAAATGAGTTTGTGTTACTTTGTTACAATAATAATTAAGAACAATATTAAGAACAAAATAAGGCTAAAAATTTCAGAAAATTTAAAAGTAGTCAGCCTCAACCCAAAATTTACTGTACTTTCTCTTTCAAAAATAAAGAAGAGTGCCCTCTAGCTTAAATATAAGCTAAAAGCTAAAAGTATTTTTGTCTTCAGAATATGCATCCTGAGGTTTTTGTGCCTAGTGAGGAACTTTCGGAAGTCTGCTATAACTTTTTTAGAGAAGAAGATTGCGTGTGTCCTTGTTCAATTCGAAGTCCTCTGTTTAACCACTGCAGCAGTGCATTTGGTGCGCACGAGAGCAGGTATAGCTTACTTTTATCAATACCATCCGTAGTCAAATTGTTACCGCATATTGTTGCTTTTATATAGTGTTATTAAAATTGTCTTTAAAGTTTCATTAACCATATTATACTCGGGGTATTTGACCCCTCGCATTTTAAACATGGGGGCAAAAATGTCTCTCCTATCTAACTCCTAAACCAAAGATCATGCGAACACTAAATTAGTCATGCAGGGTGGTGTTAACTAAAAATTTTTCAGAAAAATTGGTTTTGAGTTAATAACATCATCATAGTGACATCAGATCCATATTTTTGAAAAATGACGTCATTTTCTTGAATCACATCACACGTGGTTCAAATTTAAGACATAGGTTTGTTTTTTGATACTGAATCATAAAATATCTAGCTTAACACAAAGTGGTTATGTCACAAAAACATCTGGTAACGACATTTGGCTTACACATTGGCCAAAAATGGTCAGATTTCTGAAAGTGACTTCGGCAAACCTCAAAATTGGGAAACTTTCTTTTACCTTCGCAACATCAAATTTTTTTGGGTTATTTGTGAATAAATTTGACCCAAAGTCAAGTTGAGTTGAGGTCAATAATTTTTTTTTTTGAAGGGATTTATCACACAAAAGACAAGAGATGGCATTTTTACCCTTTCTCTTTCCCCGTGTAAAATAGGGTTAACTTTGAAGTTTCGTTCGCGTTGGATGGGTTCCAGTGTATTTTATAGCATAGCCGCATGTACGAGCGTTATGCGGTGTAGCAGTTTGGCATTCTCCTGCACAAAACAGAGCTGCCAACAAGTATTTAAAGCCACCATTTTGTATCATTAAACTTTTGAAAGTCAGTATTGTTTTTTGCTTACAAATGTCTGTCAAAGACTCGTTTCCGCTATATCGCAGAGAAGCGTAGCTGAGCGCAGTGATGGAAATAAACGCAAACAAAGTAGGCTACAGCAATTCGTTTAGTTTAAACGTTTCAAGCCGATTTGATGTTAACTAACCTAAGCATCAAGCAACCTTAAAGTTAGATAGCTCTTTATAATGGAAGCAAAGCTGCTCATTGTTGTTACAAACGTCAAGATCGAAGTTCCACAATATTTTTTTACTGTCAAACTTCTAGCTTGGCTTTACGTGATCTGAACTTTAGCAATGTAGGCTCTTGACACAGCCCTCAATGATTGTTCAACGGAATACTACGAGATACTATACACAATAATCAAAACCGCAACTCTGTGGGATGATCTACACTGCTGGCAAAATCGTGAACTTACCAGCTTGCAAGTGCCAGTTGGTCAACCTTACACTCGCACGCTCTTAATTTTACGCACAACGTAAATGGACGGACAGTACACGATGTACGAAAAAAATTGGAAACTGTGCACATTTCCATGTTAATTGATGTGGTCATTGTACGCTATTGTAACGATAG
Source organism: Trididemnum nubilum (assembly GCA_963965965.1). Classification (NCBI taxonomy): domain Eukaryota; kingdom Metazoa; phylum Chordata; class Ascidiacea; order Aplousobranchia; family Didemnidae; genus Trididemnum; species Trididemnum nubilum. The sequence goes on along the minus strand of OZ014479.1, from coordinate 34,755,137 downwards.
TTCTGTTATTTACAAAAGTTTCAAAGCTTGAATCGCAAGACTTCATTTAAACATAAGCAAAACTGCTTATAAAATTAAGATAGTTGCTCAAGAATTTAGAAAAATCAAGGAAAAAAGGTAATTTGTTCGCTTTTGTTGCGAAATTTTTGAAAACAGACAATTTTGACAAATTTTAACGTTGATTAAAGTTTTGACTTTATTTTGACTTAAAAAATTAATCAAAACAGACTCTTGGGTACCCAAAACCAATTTAGAAATACGTTTGATGATGTAATCAATCCCTGAAAAAGTTGTAACTTTATTGACTTAGAGGGCTCTATAAGCAATCAAAGTAATAAGCCGATGTAGTGCCAAAGCACAACACATTCTAAAACACAAAAAAAATATTAAAGTAGCCTGCGAAGATCCAATGCCATAATAATGTTGATATGAATTTCCCACGTTACCTTTTTACGTGAGATGTTGCAATGGCTCTAGTGAAATTTTTAACACCATTTCGTCATACCGTAGATATAGGCAATTGCCTCACAGAACCACGTTTCACGAATAATACTACTTTACAAAAGTCTTCATAATAACTGTGATATTTGTTTTGATGAAATGGTGTTGATTTTTTTTATAAATACCATCGCAATTCTCATTTAAAGAGGTTGGTGAAGTGACGTAGGATATTATGCCCAAAGATAATAAATCAGTTTTTTTATGTACACAGGTGTGTGATACTCGGTTGGCAAACAAATCATCATTTCAATGAGCAGTTACTATAAATTAATTGTGAGAAATATTATTGTCCTAATTTAAGAACAAATGCGCCTGAAAGTTTGTGATAATTTAATTGCAGTATCCTCAACTCAAAATTTAACGGTTTTAAAAAAGAGTATTGCCCAATAGTAGAAACATAGAAGAAAGAAACATTATGCAATATTTTGAAAAAGCAGTTATTACCACTTCGCATTTTTATTATTGGGACTTCGCGTTAGCGCGAAGTCCCAAATGGGGGGTCCCTCTCAAACAGGGCTGAAAAAATTCAAACTTTTTAACCACTTATGCCAGACACATGCAATTTTCAGAGTACGCAAACATTACGAAAAGCTCAAATTTGACAAAATTTGGGGGTATCAAAAGGGGGTTCTCCCTCATATAAGGTCACCAAATTTGTAACTTTAAATCATTAAAGCTAGATAAATCAATTTTTCGGAGTGGGAAGATATCAAAAATAGACTAAACCAAACTAAAATTATGGGTTCTGAAATAGGGGGTTACCCCCAAACAGGGGCCTCCAAAATTCAAACTTTTTAACCTTTAAAGCTGGACACACGAAGTTTTTAAGGTAAGTAAATACTAAAGAAACATAAAATTTGAAACAATTTGGAGAACCAAAATGGGGGTCCCCCTTAAATGGGGCTGCCAAAAATCAAACTTTGTAATTACACATGCTAGGCACATGAAATTTTAGGGTTGGCAAATACGAAGAGAAGATAAAACTTGACAAAATTTGGGTATATGAAAATGGGTGTACCCCTTAAACAGAGCCGCCAAAATTCCAACCTTTTAATCACTCATGCTAGACACATGAAATTTCAGGATATGCAAATATGAAAAAAACATAAAATTTGGTGGTATCAAAATGAAGGAATCCTCCTCAAACAAGGGCGCCAAAATTCAAAATTTAACCACTTATGCTGGATTGATGAAATTTTCAGGATAGGCAAAAACAAAGAAAAGATAAAATTTGACAAAATTTAGGAGTACCAAAATAAAGGGATTTCCCTCAAACAAGGACGCCAAAGTTCAAAACTGAACCACTCACTCTGGACTGATGAAATTTTCAGAATAGGCAAATATGAAAAGATAAAATTTGACAAAATTTGGGAGTACCACAATGGGGTCCCTCTCAAACGAGGACGCCAAAATTTACACTTTGTACTTGTGTAAGCTAGACACATCACAATTTCAGGATACACAAGCAAATATGAAGGAAAGATAAAATTTGACAAAAAGTTTGTGGCACCAAATCCGGGGACCTTCCGAATTCAAGCTTTTCAGCCAATCAAGCTAGACTAATGAAACTTTCAGAATAGGCAAATATAAAAGAAAGATAAAATCAGAATAGATAAATAAAATATCACTAATTTGAAGTGCCACAATTGGAGAGTCCTCCTCCAACGGGTCCTTCAAAAGTTTTAACCATTCAAGCTAGACAAATAAAATTCTCAAAATTTATAAAAATATAATATGAAAAAAAGTGAGGATCTCATACTATTTGGGTGCAGTATTTGTGTTGGCATCTTCCCCCATTAACTACAAAAGCTGAACAAACCAATTCTATTGGATAAGTTAATAGGAATCAAAGATTAAAGTTAACAAATTAAATTGGCCACATTGAGGAGACCATGCCAAATGGGCTCCTTAAAATTTTTAAATCTTTTTTTACAAAGCATCTCAGCAAGACATAATCAAAGAGTACCGGTAGGCTAATATAAGAAAAAAATAAAACATGCCAAACTTGGCAATGCCATGTTGGACAATTAGCCCTTAAATGGACCTTCAAGCTGTACGTTAAATTCTCGCAATGAATCGGTATAACAGAAAAGTAGAAGCGTTAAACCTATGGTACTACAGAAACATTTAACACGTTAAAGTACTTGAGCTTAATGGCTTTGTTAGATTTGAGCTGTATGGCCGAGTATTTTTCTAAACTGTCACTGATGACGTTGAAAAAATCTTCTACTTGCTCTTCAAAGTTTTTAAACAATTTTGTTAAGAAAGCTTTTGTGCTGAATAATGGATGTAATACAATATACTGTACAATATCTAATATGTTGGCAGTTGGGTCGCACTGCTAAATAGCGTTCTCAGAATAAGAATAGTTGTAAAATGTGTGCTTATTTTTGGCCGTGGATAGTGTTAAGTTTGATCGATGTAATAAAGTCGCTGGAATTTTAAAAATTGCTCTATGTTATTTCATAATAAAGAGAAAAACTGTTAGAACTCCTCATCGCTTTTTGATTGACGTTACTTGATTATTTTGATAACTTTTTGAGACCTTTAAACTGGAGAGTGAATAACCTCCAAGCTGTTAAAATGAACTAAAAAGAGCGCAATGTGCAAAAGAAATAGATGATTTTTGGAAAATAATTGTTTGACGTTAAACATTACACCTAGTGTTTTGGAAAGCATTGAGTTGAGTAAATTATAATAAATTTTTAATATGAAGTCATCGTAAAGTTAAGACTCTGTAATATCACTTATGAATTTATAAAAATTTAATTTTTTGTTTCTAAATTTTGTTTGTATACGTATCTCTTTCCATGCTAATTGCTAAGGCAGGCATTGTGTAATATGCGTAGTTCTTAGATTTTGAGAAAAATTTGTCGAACTGTTTATTCATGCGCTGGTGTAAAAATCTTCTTAAAAAATATTTCAGAGGGCTAGTTAGGGTGTAGATTTGATGTTTAGGATAGTGTGTCGAATTTTCTGGTCAAGATAATGTAAGTTGCAAAATTCAACAATCATATTGGCATTTTCAGATCAAAAGTTTTTGTTTCTGTGTTTCAATCGGGGCAAAAGGTTATTGTCGAAATATTTGTTTCAACGAGGGTTTTGTTTTTAACGGCAATTTCAACAAATGCGCTGCTAAGCGAAAATTCAACTAACTCCTTAAAAGTTGAAACGAGATCTGATAAATATTTATAGATACCTTTTCTAGAGATTTAAATTTTGAAAGCAGTTAAACACACACTTGACTTAGTTAATGGAACATAATGAAATTCGAAAGCGATGTATTTCAGATATGACAACCAACAACCATATATCTGCTTAACGCAAATTGTAAAGTTTTTTAGTTCAGTAAAGTTAAATACTTTCGCGAAGTCCCCGGATATCGCTTGCGATGTCATATTCGAGTTATGCTTATTTTCACTGCAGATCGGAGCCGTTAGCCGTTTGTTTACCGTTTGCTCAAGGTGACAACCAAGCATGTGCTACAAGACTCCCACGAATAATTGGAAGTTCATTGCCAATTTGTTACCACACATATGCGTACAACGGTAAGGGTGGTTTAAGTTCTACGGTAAAAAATAATTTACCAAAGAATCCAAATACAAACTGATGATATAACATTTTATTTTGTTTTCACAAAATGAGTCAATAAATTTATTAAAATAAAAATGCCAAAATAATAATATCGATTTCGGTCTCCAAAGAACCACTGTCAGTTTTCTTATTCAAATAGAAACCGTTTTTTGAATAGAATATAGCAATAGAGCTCCATTCAAATAAAACGTCTCTACGAAATCGTCCACTTGTATCTTTTCGGCCTGGATTTGATTCTTTGGATAGTCCCATCAACAATCACAATTACTGTAAAACCTTTCAAATTGCAAATCCCTTAATATGCCGATCTTTAAAAATACTTTTCCTTTGACGACAAATAAGGCATCACGCAAACACAAAACCAAATTTCATGGAAGCACTAAGTTTGGCTTGCCGGTTGGTGCACACCAAAATTTTTCAGGAAAAATTGTTAAAGGCGTCATACTGACGTTAGGACGTCTTTTGGTAAAAACACGACGTTATTTTTTACTGTAAATAATAACAAAAAACGTTTTCATATTTTGCACATAAGCTCTGTTTTTTAAGGTGAATTTACGCAGTACGCGTTTTTATCCGTTTTTTACATTTTTGCTTCTCTATGAAAAAGTATGCGCTTTTTCGTCCGCATTTTTCTTAGTTTATATCCGCACTAGGTAGGCTGTTACATATTTATAAAAATTTTGATCAAAAGTTATGCGTATGAACAATAAAAGCGATATATTTCAAAACAGTGCTGCACTTCTGTGCAAAATATTTTTTCTCGGAAAACTTCTGTCCAGTTTGTGATAGACTACATAGTGCGGATATGGAGATACAAAAATGCGAACAAAAAAGAACATAGTTTCTCATGGAGAAGAAAAACGTACAAAAACAGACGAAAAACGCTTACTGTGTCAAACCATCTTTTGTCTTTTCTCACAATTGTGAAGTAGCACTTACGTTACATATCTGCTTTCACATTAGGTAAGCGTTTCATCAGCATCTGAATGTGATGTCATATATGGTGTCCATGCTTAAGTGATGCTAGCGCAATGCGGTTGAGCTACTGTAAGTGGAGTGCCAGTGTGACACTGGTCGAGAATCCTATTTTTGGTGACCTTGTTGTTAAACTTTGATCAGAGTAATCTGAGAAGAGGGTACGATGGCAAGTGCATAAATTGCCCTCGTGTGTGGTTTGAAGGTTTGGGTGTGCTGCCAGAATAGGCTATGTGTGAATTCAGATGCTGATGAAACACTAGCCCAATGGGAAAGCAGATATGTGAGATAAGAGCTACCTCACAGTTGTGAAAAAAGTTTTTGTTTCAAATCTGCTATGCAATTTCTGCATCTTTAATCTAAATTATAAAACGTTAAACTCGAAATGACTACTTCACAAACACATCTAGTGACGTCATTTAAATAGGAAATACTAGTACTGGTCAAAAATTTCCAAATTTTGGTGAAGTGGCTCAGTAAAATTAACGAGCTTTTTCTTACCCCGGTCGTTTCAAGTTTTCACGACTTGACTAGGTACTTATAGTCAAGCTGGTTCAAAAAACATTTTTTGAAGGGATTTGTCTCGAAAAAAACAGTGACTAAGGATTTTTGTACTCCCTTTCTTGTATAGAATAGGGCTAAAATGTCTTTATTCATGATATGATAAACACTGCATGTTTGAAAGTTGAATGATTTCTAAATGCTGCTAATTTTTGTTTCTAAATTTTTAGTTGCAGTTTTATATCATTGCATGTTTAAATATGTGTTATTCTTTTCGCCTGATGAGATCCTTGAGCAAGGTCGAAACGCGTCGCGATAGCTCATTCGCATTATATATTGCAATAATAAATTGTATAAATGAATAACTTATGCTTCCAAATGCTAGCCGTGAGAATGGCCTAAGTTACTGGTCGAAACACGAAAACCTATAGTTTTAGGTTGACAATCATTGAATAAAAAATTTTAATGATTCTAAATTGCTGCTAATTTTTAGTGTAAAATAGTTTATAATAATACAATCAATAGAATTGTATAGCGGAATGCAAAAATATTCCAATGAATATTTCATGATTTTGAAGCATATTGTTCTTACAGCGAGTGGAACCATCTACAACGATACAAAAGAACGTAAAAACACATATATAGTTATCCTTGTGATATTCGTGGCAATGTTTTTGTCAGCGACAATATTATCAATTCGATTTGTCCAAAATTTCCGCAGAAACCAAGACAAGTCAAAACGAGTTCATGGAATTATTGAGAAAATTATTCGCCAAACAAGAGAGGTTGGTATTTTGTTATTAAGTTCTACAAAAATGATGCAATTATGTAAGTTTGACGTTATCACCAGAAAAGTGCTCAGTGGAAAATCCAGAGCAAAAAAACTCAAATTACAGTAAACTAACTTGTTTCGCTCTCACAAGATTCTCAGGCGAGTAGTCTTATTCAAATACTTTGAAATAGAATAAGATTGCTCCCGAAGAATCCCGTGCAGCTGAAAAAAGCTGTATGAATTTATGCTCACTGAAACTACAGATACAAAACCCTTACAAACTATTTTATTCGAACAAGATCCTTAGGGGGTAACCTATTGAAATTGAACACCTGGATTAAGGTTACCCCCGAAGAATATCGTGCGGCTAAAACAAGCTGTAGGGGTTTCGTGTTTACTTTGATTTAAACTCCTATAAAAATGAACAGATGTGGCCATACATTGTAATAGCAACAAATCCGATTCTAACCAACACGCGTCGTACTTAATTTTTACACTCCATACCTCAGTAGAATCAAGCTCCAAAACTTTCCATGTAGACAGGGGTGACGAAACCCGGGAGGGATATCTCCCACCAATAATTTGTCTGTATCCCCCCAATAATTTGATTATGGTCTACATCTGCCCCCCCCCCCCAATAATTTGACTCTGGTCTGCATTTGATCGCTGGTCTTCATTTGAATTCGGGGAAAAAAAGCCTTCCAATTTTGGTGAAGACCTTTTTTTTCTTTTTTGGTCTTCACTTAATTTGCTTATCTGAAAAAATCGTGGTCTAGGTTCATCCCCCCAATGTTGAAAATAGGGCAAAATTGGAGTAAAATTGCTAATTATCCCCCCCAAATGTTCAACAAAGATCGGCCCCCTGCATGCAGACCATATAGGTTATTTCCGCCTTTGCTGCACAACTATGTCTTCACCCGCAAAAATCTCATATTTATTTTTGATAGGGTCTAACGCCATATATGAAAACTTAAATGCTGATTAGTATCTGAAACCCATAGGAACCCGTAGAAAGACAATCGCATAATCCTAAAATGAAGAAATTTCTCTTCCATATATATTGGTTAATATCAAAAAGAAACTCCCTCTTTCAACATCCAAAACCTTGGAGGAACAGATCCCTGGGGTCAAAACTCGAAAGGCACAGGCTTTTGCGCGCAATCACGAATAGAGCTAGTTTTTTCTTACTTTTGAAAAGTAGCAATAGCTGATGATCTCCAATTTCTCATTGTATGATCCTTTTTGGATGTCCACTTTGCATTCATTTCAAGCTTACAACAAATTACTAATAAAATTCTACTTAATATCTTACATTTGATAGAATGGAATAGAGGTAGTCATAAGTGGGCACAAGTCCGTTAATCGTTAATCCGTTAACAACAAAGCTAACTTTTTCAGTAACTCATTAATCCCTTAAAAAGTTTTTTAGAACTAAATTAACTTTTGTTAAGTTGTGTTAACTTCCGTTAAGGTTTTTATTGTTAATATCTTGCACCATTCATTCATCGTACCGGTATAAACCAGTTTGCACTGGTAACACTTGTTGTGTATCAGCGCGAGTTTTATCGAAGAAAGCGAAGAAAAGAGCTCTTTTTTGTAGCAAATAATAAGCTGCAGCCTCATAGGTCTATTAATCATCGCTGTTCGCAATTTCCAAAAATTTTCCGATTGCAGCTTCGTTTGTGCATTTGAACTTATTTTTATCTTGAAGTTAGATTAAACTTTAAAATGTAACTTCCAAAACACAAAAAGACCAACAGAGCAATAAATATTTCCTTACAATCAGCTCAATAACAGCGTCAATAAAAAGAAATGTAAATTAGACGCAAAATATTAACGAATTCACGGACTTTATTAATTTCCGTTAATTAAAGCTGAAAATAACGGATTAACGTTAACGGAGGTGTGGAGTTTGTTAACGGACTAGTGATTAACGAAGCTAACGTTTTGCGTTAACTTGCCTGCCTATGGAGATAGTTGATATACAACTCTTTTTGAATAAGATATATACTATTAATTAAAAGCTACTGAAATTTGCATGTCTAGACGTGGTCCCTGTGACCTCCACGTCTGAGGTTGTTTTCTGTGAAAAAAGGGAATTCCCAAATTCCACGAAAACTGTGGAGTTGTTTGGTTTACTCACATATAAATAGACTCATAAGCACCCAAAAACAATGTTGGAATAGGTTTGATGATGTAGCAAGGTGCTACGAACGATAAAGTTTTTATCACCAGGTCTTGCAATATGTTTCAGTTTGTTAAACAGTTTCTCGTTAAAGCTTAATTCTTAAATTTGAAGATCTGCTAAAACTTGCCAATCAGAACCGTTTTGTGTTTTCTGCATGGCGACCATGCGGAGTATTATAGCCAAAGTCAATAACGTGCCGGAGAGCTATGCCAAACTCTTTCAATCCCTTTCTCCTTCTGACAGCTGAACACTAGATTTACTGATTTTTAATGAAATTTATTATTATATTGAATAAAGAAAAATGCAAAAAAAACAAAGTAGTCTCAAATGCGATGTAAAGACCAATTCAGGGCCTTTCTTCCAATCTACAAGACTCTTCCCTCACAGTCAATAGTCAAATCCATTGACAAGGAGGGGGAGGAAGGGGTCGCATAACACAATTAACCCAAGTTAAGCAGCATTTAACACGTTTCACCAAAAACTGACACTGTTCACTTGACTAATTTTTGTCACTACTGAGCTCCCAGGCTCCAAGCACATTTAAATAGTTCCAAGCAGTAATAGCACGTGGTAGATCGCCTTTGTCTAGCATCCAAAGGCCGAAAATTAACAAACAAAGGTTGGCAGCTGCCAATCTACAGTCGTCTTGAAAAACAAATAATGCACAAAAAGAAACCTTCTGACACAACGATTCTTAAATACGGCCTTTGAAGATGCGCTAATTAACAGCTTATTTTTAACAAAGGAAAATAATTACTCAGTAATTCAACTTAAACACCGATTAGACAATGACAAATAATCTTTTCGATTTAAGTCACAAGATTGCAAAAATCAATAATTAATCAGACACAAATGCACAAACAAAGATTTAAAATTGGGTCTTCAGTAACTAGTTGAAAAGCAGGGCAGATTATTTTTAATGATTTTAACACAAGGCCCTAAAAAACTTTTGAATTTATTGGCTATGGCCGGCCCTACTTTGCTGGCATAAAGGTTAGAAATTTTAATCTTCGGCAGAAATTCAGTTGAGAGCAGTTACCTTTTACTGCGTCAGCAGCAGTGACTAACAAGATTTTAGCAGTTTAAAACGAAACATGGACTGCGTTCATTGTGATTCTCATCAAAGATTAGATGTTGTTGAATATTCATCCTCCTGTCACAGGACAGCGTCATACTCTGATTTTAATTATTGGATGACCCTCACACTTTTTGCTGCAGTATGTGCTAAATTAATGCTTGGAGGAATCCACACCTGCTTACGAACTTCCGATGATCCAGTTTTTCCATACATTTCAAATCTTTGTTCATTCCAAAAAAATTACAGATTCATTGCAAAGCGTTTTTGTAAAGGGACGCAAAAATGTATCCATAGTGCAGGTAGAATCCAGATAATGCAATCAGAGACATCGCTAATTCGACCCTTTTACTTTCTTGAATACAGAACCGACTATACTATCAGTTCAGTGCGGGTATATTATGTTCATATTAAAAGCTGCGCATGGCATTGTAATATAGACGCATTTACAGAGCTTTGTTTCAAATTTATGTGCAAGACAAGAAATGTTCTATCTTGACGTTTTATTTGTTTTAGTGACGTCAAAAACACGTGACATGGTGGTAATTTGATTATGTACCATTTCAACTCGAATAAAAAAAAAATTGGAAATGGTCTATGGACTTTTTTAATTAATGAAGTAATGCATGAACTTTTCCGTTTCGAATTTGAAGTAGAAATTTTTGGCAAAGTTTACCGTTCGCTTTCAATAAAAAAAAAAAAAGAATAGAAAAAAGAAATCACAAAGTGCAAATCAAAAACCAATCGAAGGAGCAGGCCAAAAATAAGAAAAATACAGATTTACAACATCTACACAGAGAGGTGAAATCCTTTACGTATATTTTGTAGAAAAAAGCACAATCAGAATTCGCTGAGATTCCATTGCTTGCATCTTCAATCAAAAATAAACGTTCATATCCAAAGAAAACTCAAAAATGGAACCGGCCATTGCAAACGGTATTTGATGAATAACAAGTTCAATTACACGGTGATCAAAAATGAGTGCCAATGCTAATGAGTGAAGCAAATTATTGTGCAATAGTTCGTAGTGTTTTAGCATAATGCAACTGAATGTTACGTAGACCTTTCCAAGATTATATTACAGTGCAATTCAGCTCCTTTAATGCTAACACCCAAGATCGGTAATGTAAGTATCACGTCAGCAATGTTAAACTCTTTTTAAGCATTGAGATTGAGATTGAAACACCACTGTCTTTCATCAATTTTAGCATATACTGTCACAAACCAACTGTAGTGTATATAGTGTAAGAATTTTCAGTAGATACTAGTTATGTTTTTTCTTGACAACGTGAACAACTTTTCTGGTTGCTAACTTGCTGGGCTGGTCAACATAAGGCTCCCCGTCAGACAGCGATTGAATGAACAGCAGTTAACCTACTTTTGGACATCTAGGCTATTCCTGTATAACCAGTACTTAAAATGTAAAATTTTGCATGGGGGCACGCTTTTGCAGCCCTGACTAGACGCATTTGGCCTGCGAAAGTACTTCAGTGAAATTAATGTAATACCGTCGCCCAAATTGAGTGAAGACCAAAAAAAAGGTCTTCGCCGGAAATTGAAGTGTTTTTCCCTTGATATTAGGTGAAGACCAAAAAAAAAAAGATCTTCGCCGCAATTCGGGACCATATTCGGCCGGAACTCGGGATTTATCCTTGCTGGCTGACTCTTTTTCGCCTGAACATCCAGCGCCCAAATCTCAATGGGGAGACGCCTAAATCTCGATGGGGGACGCTAAATCTCGATGGGGGACGCTAACTCTGGATGGGGGGACGCGTCCCCCCGCGTTCCCCCTACAATTTAAGTACTGTGTATAACTGACTTTAAGTCAAACTGATAACTAGTCAGACGATTTTCCTCCCAGTTTTCAACAAAATACAGCACAAATCGCATAATTTGAAGTGACGACCTCAATGAATCATACATTCAGAACCATAATTTGTTTATTAATGAAATTCATTATAGCTATGTAATAAATGTTCAAAAACCTCTAAACATCAAGCCGCTACTTTTCCGAATTGAAAGATCTTAGCTTAGATGGTTTGGTCATGTAAGCACGGTAACGTCCGTGTCGAAAGAACGCGTCCAATGCGGTCGATCTGTTCGGTTGATCAACCTGTCAAGCTGCTCTCCGGGTTGACTTATTAATCCATACATCCAATTGCACTTCCACTTGAGGCTACGTTGAAGCTGACGCTACATCATCCCCCTCCCTTTACGCTGGCAACGTCAAATCCACGTCTCCAACCAGAGCAAGGAAGAGCCTCCACCACTCCAACGTCCTATCGTGCTCACCATTGTAACGTTTATATCTAAAGGACGCGTCCCAATGCGGTCAACCGGCTTGGTTCAACAACCTATCGAGCTACTCTACGGGTTGACTTAATAACCAATTGATCCGATTAATCTTTGACTTAATGTGGCTTCGATGAGTTGACGCTACATCGACCCTCTCCCTTTTCGCTGGCGACGACACTTCATCGTCCCAGGCCCCCCCCCCCCCAATTGAAATGCTACCAATGATAAAAATGTCACAAAAAGACTGTGGTTTCTTCACTTTCAGTTTCTTTTAGCATCTTCGCGTACAATAGTACACGCGTACAACAGTAATTAACAATCAAATTGATCCAGGGGGGCCCGGGCCCCCTCAATTTAATTTTTGCCAACCAATTTAAATGGGCCCCCTAAAATAATATTTAAACTGCCCCCAATTAAAATGGGCCCCCAGCAATAATATTGACCCATAGGGGCCCGGGCCCCTCTAAATTAATTTTTGCCAACTAATTTAAATTGGCCCCCTACAATTATATTTAAATGGCCTCCAATTTAAATAGGCCCCCAACAATAATATTGATCCAGGGGTCTCGGGACCCCTCAATTTAATTTTTTCCAACCAATTTAAAAATGCCCCCTACAATAATATCTAAATGGGCTCCCAACAATAATATTGATCCAGAAGGGCCCGGACCTCCTCAATTTAATTTTTGCCCATCAATTTAAATATCACTCCCCAATAATATTTAAATGTGTTCTCAACAATAATATTGATCCAGTCCAAGGGTCCCGGGCCTCCTCAATTTAATGTTTGCTAACCAATCTGAACGTATAATCAGATTGAAATTAAGAGTTTTTATCCTTAAAATTGCCAACTTTCGCCCTCATTTAACCTTTTTATGCACGTAATGCAATAACCAGGGACTGATTTAACATATAGCACAGTGCCAGGTGCCCCACGCTCAGAAAAGACTTTTTTTTTGGTCTTCACCAGTATTTGGCAGGAAGATATTGCAAAAATCCCAAAGTGCCAGGGGCCCAACTCAATGTAAATCCGGCCCGGGCAGTAACATGGTTTGTAGACGTCACTATCTAAAGTATATTTTTCAATAACAATTCACCTCCACCTCGCCAGTTTTTATGCAACAAAATACTTTTGAAAAAAATTAGGTACAGTAAGGAGAATGCTCATTGAACAAATTTTCAAATTGAGAGGGCCTGGGTCTCTTGGTCGTATATGTACGCCTATAACTGGTTGTTTTCATGACAAAACAATAATCTCTAAGGAAAATATTCGACTGGATTGTTATTTACTGCTGAAATATTGCAGGAGGCAATGCACTTTACCTGGGCTAAATTACTCAAAATTTAAACCAAAAATACCAGATTTTAAACGTGTTTTGGATTTAAATTGCAAGCAAAAGATGGACTGAACACCTTAATTTTTTCAATTGGCTTTCAAATGGCTCTGAATACGAGCGAAACATGATCCAATGGTATTAAAATAGCTTTTTTTCCAAAAAATTACAAAAAATCGCATAGCGGCTGGGGGCTTCGCCCACAGACCCCCTAGCCTCCGGCGGCTGGGGGCTCCACGTCTCCCAAATTTGATATTTTCGCATTTTAACTTTAGGTTTAAGCCCTCCCCCTTCAACGAGTTCCTAGTTACGTGCCAGCACCAGGCCACGGTTTCTGATCTTCCATTCTTCGATATCTTTCCCCCTCAAAAAATTCCTTTTTAAAGTTTCTGATGACGTCATTGCAATGTGATTTGTGGTTTGGGCCCCCCCAATCAAAAAACCCGGCTACGCCTAAGGAGAGCATCCACCACTCCAACGTCCTGGCGTGCTCGCCATTGTAACGTCCGTGTCAAAAGGACGCGTCCCATTGCGGTCGACCGGCTTGGTTCAACAACCTGGGGTTGACTTATTAATTCATATATCCAATTGCACTTCCACTTGTGGTTACGTTGGAGCTGACGCTACATCAGGATGCCTTAGGAAAGACTCCCCAAACAAACTATATTTCCAAAGCAAAAGTTAAAAACCAGTTGAATGACTTAGAACTACAGATAGACCAATTAAATTGAGGATCTTGGGTAGAATCGCTTAGGACTTCACCCAAGTGAAATGATGGAGGAGATGGAAGACCGTGGAGTATGGGAACTTAATCTCGAGTTACTTACTACCCTCGCAACCCTAACAGAAAAGCGGTCAATGAAGAAAGAAGAAGAAGAAATAAATGTTTAACTTCTGGCTTAAACAAGTCTCAAAAAGGTTTTAGTAGTGTTTTTAGTACTCACACATGATAAATATTATTCTAGATTCAGTGGCTAATACACGAGGCGCACAACCAGGGTTTTGCTAAGGGGAGAAGGGTTGAGCCAAAAGTTACAATAATTTTGTTCGAAAAATGTCTTATTTTGGCAGCGTGCTGAGTAAACTGTTGCAACTCAAATGTATCACAGAAAGGGTTTAGGGGCAAACCCTGCAGCAGCCGTAGGCTATTGGGATCTGGGGGAAAACTTTTTTGATATCTATTAAATGTCTATTTCAGAGCCATTTGGATCACATTTCGCACGTTTTTAATGCCCTTTGAAAGAACTAAGTTTCTAAAATTTGTAAGTCATTTGAAAGAATTGAACAGATCAGCCCCTTCAGCCCCTCATAACTTACAGGCCAAATCCAAAACATGTTTAAAAAAATTGTATTTTGAGGTTAAATGTTTTAAGTGATTTGACTAAGTTGGGGCTAAAGCCTCTTTAGCCAACCTCCTAGATGCGCCAAAAGCTGTATGGTGTATAGTAAAATATTTTTGAATAAATTTGACAATAGATTGTTAGATTTTAGCTGTATTAAAAAAAAGTCCAACTCGTTTAAATTAAAAAAACCGATCGCTGAGTAAAATACTGCGTTATGAACTTATGATATGTTAATAAAACGTTTGTTGTTTGTTAGAACGGCGGTTCAAGACGATCAACGTATATGTCCAAGATTTTTGTGAATTTGCCATCTATTGAAGAAATGTCGGAAAAGGACACAAAATATTTGAATCACTATCCAGCACCAGAGTTCGATCTTGATGAGAGCAACTAAAGCAGTTTGTCAATCGATGCATTTGTTGTTAAAAATTAGTAACTGAATGAGCAGACTTAAAATCGAATAAAATTACACTTCATATATGCATTAGTTCAGTAAAATAATTTCACTCAAGTCAACTTATGCTCGAGCACTATTTCCGACAGTTGGGCTCCAGTCAGCTCTCTTAATACATCCCTTATTATGTTTAACTTTCTTGGGGCTCGCTATTCTGAAGTGTTTATATATGAAATAATTTACAGAAAATTTTAGTACAGAGTGGGCCACAAAAAACTGCGCACTTTTGACAAGCCATATTTCCAAAAGTTGATGAAATTTTTTTTGCAAACGTTTTTCTGGAGGTGAGGTTTGAGGTACTACTAAAAGTTTTGGCAGTTAGTGGCATATTTGGAAAATGTCCAGTTTTTCCCTCGAATCCCTAGTAATTGATAATTTGTTCGATCCAAGCCCTATGCCGCTGAATGACTCCTGCCAGTGCCACCTTAACATTGAAATTGTCAATAAAATGACAAGCTTCAAAACGAAATTATTCACCAAACAGTTGCCTTTACAACGCTTTAAGAGATATCTTTAGTTCCTATTCTTTTGAAGACAATGACGTGCTAACAGTCATAGCTAACTCGAAGCGGTACATTGACATGCTGCGGAAACGATTTATTTCAGCCATTCCGAGGAAGAGAGAATTTGACATAAATACAGGTGATAATAAGTCAATTGTTATGTTTTGACGTTTACAGGCCAGAGTTTTAATATTTGATCGTTTTGCGTACTTCTGGCGTAAAGGCTACCAGCGCAGAAGCCTAGGAAAGAGCCACCACAACGGCGACTACTTAAAAACAAGCAATGCAAAAAAGTTATCTGCAGCCTTGGGATTACCGGTCCACTGCTCTACCACTTTTTCGCATTGCTTGTTTTTAAGTAATCAGCGTTCTGATTGCTCTTCCCAAGGCTTCTTTGTTGGTAGCTTTTACGCCAGAATCACGCAAAACGCGTAAATATTAAAACTCTAGCCTGCAAAAGTCCAAAACATCACAATTAAATTATTATCAACATCATAGTACTGGGTTTAAACAGCCCAAATTAAGCATGCGACGAGACATTCGCTCTAGCTCTAGTGGTAGAGCAGTGGACCGCTAATCTAAAGGCTGCAGGTTCGAATTCTGTGAGAGGATAGCTTTTTCGCATTGCTTGTTTTTAGGTAGTTGCCGTTGTGGTGGCTCTTCCCTAGGCTTCCCCGCTGGTAGCCTTCAGGCCAGAAGCATGCAAAACGATTAAATGAATACAGTTGTTATCCAACAGGATGGGGCGCTTCCTCATTGTTCCAACCGCGCTTTCTCGAGTACCTGAGACTGCACTTTTGCATGCTTTTTTTTTTCCAGAGAAAAAGATAATTTCTAGTATAGGACAAGAAAATCCATGGCTTCCGTATTCCCCATAGTACCTTCTCTGCGTTTATTTATATGACCGGGTTAACAAAGATAATCTTACAACACTCGAGCGACTTAAGAAAAACTGCAACCGCGAAATCAGGAGAATTCCGTCAGACATGTTGGAGGGTGTTGTTGACAATTTTAATGTTAAGGTGGCAGGAGTCATTCAGCAGCGTTGGGCTTGGATCGAACAATTTATCAATCAGAATTACTAGGGTTGATGAGGAAAAACTGGACAGTTCGCAAATGCCTCTACCAGCAAAAACATTTAGTGGTACTTTACCTCTGGAAAAATTATGCAATAAAATTTCATCAACTGAGGGAAATATGTCTTTTCAAAACTACATAATTGTTTGTGGCCCATCCTGTATTACTTACAACTGTAAACTTATTCAGAGACACAAAGTGATTCAAGCTATGTTAGTTATTCAACAAACGTCAAATTCAATTGCGTTTACATAATTTTAATGAAACCGAAAATAAGTATCAAATATATTTCACATCTAGATTTGATCAATGTTTGCATTCCATACTTTTGCTTGATTACAAAATTTATTCATGTACAATTTATTGCATGTGAACCAAGCACAGTAAATTAATGTGCAGTACAAAAATTTATCCTAAAATTTGCCGGCTGCGGTACTGATTTAGTGTGGATCTTTATGTGCCGGACGTTTATGCGATGCCGATTAAGCGAAGAAACTTCTTGCGCCTGGACTATTATGCACAGCGTCAGAAGTAAATAAAATTTTACCAAACATTTTTTTTCAAAAAAAAAGTTTTTTCCAAAAAAAAACGTATTTCAAACAAAAAAGTTTACTTTGACGTCAATATTTTGGAAGCTTTTCATCTGACACTTGTCAAGGAGAATCGTCAGAATTGAGAGTGCAGGAAAAGAAGCGACTGTAGAAAAAAACCGCGCAGTGTTTGGAGAGAAAAGGATTAATCGGAAAGCGTCTATATTGTGTAGAACCTTTAAGCTGTACAGGAATTCTTTTTGTCGGCGGAGGGCGGGGTTAGAAGTTTTAACAAAAGTGAATTCAAAAGCTGATAGATGGAAGGAAAGCGGAAATAGTTTCACAAAAACATTGATTTCTTAATGTATTTTTTCAATAATTAAAAATGTTGTCCACTACGTGTTCGCAAATTTTTCGTACCTAATCCGGACGCGAGCAATCTCCAGCCCGCTGTCTCAAATTTTCGAGCACGAGTTGCTTGTGGTGCACGGACACAAATTAAAACCGCTCAAATTTTTCTTTTTGATTGTTTTGAGTCTTTACCTTACATTCGGGAAAAAAATATACATACATAACCATAAGTGGGCAAGTTAATGCAAAACGTCAGCTTCGTTAACCACTAGTCCGTTAACAAACTTCACACCTCCGTTAACGTTAATTCATTATTTTCAGCTTTAATTAACGGAAGTTAATGAAGTCCGTTAATCCGTTAACATTTTGCGTGTAATTTACATTTCTTTTTATTCACTCGCTTCTAGAACACGTATTGATGCTGTTGAGCTGATTTTAAGGAAATATTTATTGGTATGGTGGTCTTTTTGTGTTTTGAAAGTTACATTTTACAGTCTAATCTAATTTCAAGATAAAAACAAGCTCAAATGCACAACGAAGCTGCAAGATATTAACGATAAAAACCTTAACGGAAGTTAACAGAACTTAGCGGAAGTTAATTTAGTCCGTTAACATGAAAAAACTTTTTAACGGATTAACGAGTAAATGAAAAAGTTAGCTTCGTTATTAACGGATTAACGGACTTGTGCCCACCTAGGTACATAACATGAAAAAGTCGCTGCTTCTGTGTGAACAATTTACCCTCGTCATCGTGCTGTATCCCGGGACAAAATTTGAGCTGGTCTGTTCTGCTCGAAAAACTAGCAAAAGCAATCGATTTTGAAGCACAAATAAAATGAGTTTTAGTCAAACGTAAACTTCGTTTCCAAACTGATCTTGTCCGCGTACCTAGAATTTATTAGGGGAAAGCCGAACCAAAATATAACTTAGTCGTTTGTTTCCTTGCATGTGTTGGCTAAAGTTGTCTTTACAGCTTACAGATTAGATTCCAGGGTGCTGAACAATTGTCACGAGTAAAACGATAACAAACTTTAATTGCAGTGAATGCAGTTAGTGTCAAAACTTTAAACTATATAGCACTGGTATGAAAAATTTTACATGAAAAATTGTCAAAAATGGTTGTCGAGTCTGCAGTCACTTCTACTTCAACTCACACTACAAAAATAATTCGAAAGTAAAACAATAATGTAAAAGTTTTTGAAGGAATTCAGGAAAAGTTTAAATGCAAGAATTTAACAGTGTTTTTACTATAAGTGTATTAACAACAAATTGTAAACATTAAACTTACAAATATCCATTTAGACATTGCTTTTACAATATTTGCAACATGGTGTAGCGATCATGAATAGGAATCTGTTGAGAGATGAATCCTTAGCTCCTGAAAAACTTTGTATTGAATTGTTTGATAGAGGTAGACTCAAAATAACCATGAAACGTCACGAAGCTTGGTTTGTGTGCCAATGTTACACCAGCAACTCGCGCCTGTGCGCCGCAAAATATGAGAACGCGGGCTGGTGACTGCATATGTCCGGATTAGGTAAGAAAAACTCGCGAACAAGTACTGGAAAAATTTTTATATTGAAAAATACAATAAGAAATCAATTTTTTGGAAAACTTTTTCATGAGTTTTTTTTTCTTTGATTGATTCTTCAGAGGGATAGCGGCACCCTGTTTCGCGTACCGGAAGGAGGGCTGTAGGTCTCGAGACCGGTCTCGGTCTCGAGACCAATTTTTTTGTGGTCTTGGTCTCGGCTGCTTTGCATCAATCTTGATCTTGGTCTCGAACCGTTATGGTCTTGGTCTCGTAGCTCAAAAATTGGTCTCGAGACCGGGTAATTTCTGTTAAGTAAAATAAAATAGCTAATTTTGTCATGTTTGTTAGAAAAAACAAAATAGCGAGATCGTGTAGATTTTGTAAGTAAAATGTAGTTTTATAAGAAGCTAACGAAACGGTTACATTATTGGTAGGACAAAGAGGTTTCGCACCTGGAGATCAAGATTGTCGCATTTTTACATGAAAAAAGACGTCATTCACGCATAGCAGTTTTGATGACGAGGAACGAAACTAGAGTCCAAGTAAAACTACAGAGTTCTTGCCCAATTCTAGCACTGCAGATGTTTTGGCGACTTTTTTGATCCCCATGTAATAGAAGTTTTTGTGTCAAAGGATGTACACAATGCTACTATTTTGAGATTGTAGAGTGCTGCACAAATAAGTGAGAAATTTTTTGGCAGTCGTTTAAGCAGTTGTTAAAAAAAGTTCGTCTTTTCGCTTTTGCAGTTTGACGACGCTGCTAAAGAAGCAAAAAACCTCAACTCGAAGTAGACAAGGCTATGGGAATTAAACTGTTTTACAAACATAGTCTCTAAAATTGACGTCGATGCTCTCAAAATTTAAGAACAACTCAAAAAACAAATGAGGCTGAAAATCGGCAAAAAATTAAAAACAGCCAGTCACAATTCAAAATTTACTGATTCTTATCAAACAAGAGTGAATACATTGTGTACAAACTACTTTATTGTTGATTGCAGTCGCGTAGCCAGGATTTCGCAAAGGGGGGGGGGGCTTTTTTGGAAGTTTGATGCAACCGAAAACGAACTTGACCCAAATTTTCATTAGTCTTAAATCAGATTCAGGTGGTTTTTCTCTCAAAATTAGATGATCTCCAAACAAAAAAGGTCTTCACCGAAATTCAAAGTTTTTTTTCGGCAGAAATCAGAAATTCAAGGTTTTTTTCCAGCCGAATACTGGTGATCTCCAAACAAAAAAAAAGATCTTCACCGAAATTCAAAGGGTTTTTCCCGCCGAAATCAGAAATTCAAGGGTTTGTTTCCGACCGAAATCAGAAATTCAAGGGTTTGTTTCCGACCGAAATCAGAAACTCAAGGGTTTTTTTCGGCCGAATGCAGGTGATCTCCAAAAAAAAAAGGTTTCCACCGAAATTCAAACGGGTGTTTCCGGCCGAAATCAGAAATTCAAGGTTTTTTTTTGGCCGAATGCAGGTGATCTCCAACAAAAAAAAGGTCTTCCCCGAAATTTAAACGGTTTTTCTGGCCGAACTCAGGTGATCTCCAAAAAATAGGTCTTTACCGACTTTGGGTGAGCTCCTGAACCAAACAACTCCACTATTCTGGTCCAAACAACGGCAAGTCCTTCACAACTTCGGCTCCCAAATCTCTTTGGGGGGGCTGTTTTCATGTTGGAGCAAAAATCGGTCTCAAAAGCACTAGAAACGTGTTATTTTGCATATTTTTCAGGCCAATTGGGAAGGCTCGAGCCCCCCACCCTCCTCCCTGGCTACGCTACAAGTCGATTGTCGACAACAGTTATATACTAATCTACAGTATATATTTTGTCTCTTTGTCAACAGCGAACAAACCCACTACTTTAAAATTGGCAAATTTTGTTTGTTCATGATGTCTAGGCCGAAGCTAAACGTAAAATGGCAAGTCACGCAAACAGGAGGGCAAAGTGGGCTGCAGCTCTTCTCTTTTTAGTCATATCACTTACAAAATTTGATTCATAAATGCAAGCGTTTAAACGTGTCTTGGACTTGACCTGTATTGGTAAAGAAGAGGGGCTAAAGTGGTTGAGCAATTTAATTCTTTCAAACGGCTTCCGAATCTTAGCAATTAAGTCCTTAGCGATTTTTGCAATTAAAAATCTTAGCTATTAAGCAGTTCTAAAAACGTGCGAAATATGATTTAAACGGTTATTTTTTACAAAAATCATAAAAATTGTCTAGCGACTGGGGCAAACCTACGTATGTGATACGATTAAGTTACAACAGTTTGCTGAGCGCGACGACTAGACAGTGCTGCGAACTCGAACTTGAACTCGAAAAAACTCGGTATTTTTGCCGAACTCGCTCACGAAAAAATAATTTTGCTGAACTCGAACTTGAACTCGAATAAAACTGTCCAAGTTCGTAAAACAAAATTTAAAGATTAAAAAATCGTTTGAAATATTTTTTTTGATCAAGCTTTGTAAATTGAGATTGTGTTTTTCCCAACAGTGCATGTTTTCCACTTTTTATGCTTAGGCGACCTAGAAAAACAGCTAGGAGTATAAAAAAGAAACGATTAAAGTGGAAAAGCGACGCAACGTTTTATCTTGAGTTATTTAAGTGATAACAGTTATCTACTCCCGTGATTCTCAACCTATGGGTCGCCTAAAAGTTTTTTGGGTTGTTTTTTTTTTAAACAACTACAAAGAGTAAAACTTGCAGAAAGCAATACAGTAATAAAATAAACGCATATAGTAGTCAACCCTAGTTGCATTTTTGTAACAAAAAACTCCAGCAGTGAAATTTTGAGTTTCTCAACATCACAAAGGTGTAAAACGCTTAGAAGTAGTAAACAATATATCTTCAAATTTAATCTTTCATTATGCTCGCTGTAATACGCCGAAGCATGTAACGAGGTTACTAGGTCTATATCCGCGTCATTGCGCCCTGGCAACACAGCTCTTTTCGGAGAAATATCGCAGCGGTGGCGAGCCGTTGGCAACACTGTGTCCGATTTGATCGGCCCGAGATTTAAATCTCACACCTCCCGCTCCAGAGACGAACGCGTTACCGCTCAACCAACTAGCATAGAATTCACGCAGTGAAGAAGCTTTGTGCTCGTGGAGACTAGAAATCAAAGGTCATGTATGTCAGACTACGTAAGGACGTTATTGGTAAGGATATTGAAAGCTAAATAGCAAATATTCATAAACATTTCAGTGAAAACTTTTTTGTACGATTTTCAACACAGTTCTGTCATCATGCAAAGTTTTTTTTTCTACATAGCTTTTAATTTAAACTATGCATCAGAATATATATGGACCACAAAATTTTACACCATTGATTTTTTCAATAAACTTAAGTCGCATTGAAAAAAGATTGAGAAGCAATGGTCTACTCTACTGTTTGTAGAAAAAGTACAAAACTTGGATAGTATTTGCAGCTCACTGGAATAAATCTGCGAGTTTAATTTTTGACAAAAAATGTGCAATTATAAGAAATGAGTTTGAGATTGAAAAGATTCACGATATACGAAATAAGCCGCGGCGGTTAGTTATTGCAGCAAAATTAATTTCGGTTACACAATTTTCGAATTGAACTTTATACAAAATTTTGTATTAAATACTGTAGGTTAGCGCAACGCAAAAGTGTGAAGTCTTTGTGAAAATAACTTTTAAGCAAATTAGTGAGGTCTATTCGTGACAGAAAAAGTACGTTGTTTATCGTATTTGATGAATTCAAAAACCTATATTTTACTTTTAACAGAATATTAAACAACATATGATAGTCCTTAAATTATCATTTATTGTTTCATTAATTTTGTAGTGGCAAATATTCATAGCGTAGAGCCATTGATATTTTTGAACTCAAAAAAATTTAAATTTTTGAACTCGAACTTGGACGTGCTAAAATAGACCGAACTCAAACTTGAACTCAAATAAAAATCGATCGAGTTTGCAACCCTGCAACAAAATATTTTTCGGGTAAAAATTATATTGTTTTGTTTAAGCCTTCTCTTAGCATAATCGTAGTTACGCGCTTGGAAATCCCCCCTCCTACTTGAAACTCCTGGCTGCGTTTTTGTAGCTTTATTTTTAATACGGTACTTCAAATATACAAATAGCTTTTTACAATTTTCTTGTAATTTTATTTCATTAAGTTTGCGTCAGTTTTATTGACCCGTAATTTCTGACAAAAATAAAGGTGACCAGGCTTCGAGTTTTGAATAAGAGGCATTAAGTTTAGTTGAAGGATCTCTTTTTTTGGTGAAAATCTACATAAAATGACATATTTAGATATTTTGATGAAGTAATCGTCGCTTTGACTAAAGCACTTTGTCATTTGAATCAATTTAAATAATCATAAAACTAACTCATGAGCAAATATGAGCTTCAAAAACTTTTTTCAAAAAATCGAAAAAACTATTGATGACGTCATTTTTTCGGTCTCGGTCTCCGTCTTGGTCTCGAACTTTGCCGGTCTCGGTCTCGAAGCCAAAATTGAGATCGAGACCGGTCTTGGTCTCGGTCTTGGTCTCGGACGAGTCGGTCTCAACTACAGCCCTGAGTAGCCCTCTCTTGATCAGGTAGTTTCAGTCCAGTGGCTAGTACAGCAAAGCAGGCGAGCAAAGCAGAATTTTGCTTATGGGGAGTGGGGCTTGAGCCAAAAGTTATAACTCTTTTGTTCAAAAAACGCCTCATTTAGACGACGTGCTGAACAAACTGATGTAACTCAAGCGTATCACAGAAGGAGTCTGGAGGCTTATCCTCCAACTGCTGAAGGCCATGGGGGTCTGGGGGGCAGTTTTTTTTTTTGAAAAATAGCAATCTTAGCGCCATTTGATCACATTTCGCACCTTTTAGAACCACTTGAAATAAGCAATTTCTAAACTTCAAAAATCGCTTAAAAAAAATAATTGCCCAGCCCCTTCAGCCCCCCATTACTTACAGCAGGCCAAGGTCAAAACACATTTAAAAGGTTGCATTTTGAGGTTACATGTTTTAAGTGACTTGGCCAAGTTGAGGCTAAAGCTCTCTAGTCATCCCCTCCTGGTTGCTCTACAGCTGTATATTGAAATATTTATGAATAAATTTGGCACAAATTTCGCCATTGATTGTTTGAATTTAGCTGTGTATTAAAAAAGGCTGAACTCATCTAAATCTCAAAAACCGACCGCTGAGTAAAATGCTGTATAGTAGCGTCATTAATAAAACGTTTGGTGTTTGTTAGAATGGCCGTGCAAGACAATTAACGAATATTCCAAAGATCTCAGTCAATCTGCCATTTATTGAAGAAATGCCGGAAAATGACACAAGATATTCCAATCGGTATTCTGCGCGAAAGCTCAACATTGAAGGGCGCAATAAGAGCAATTCGTCAGTCAGTGATCTGTTATTAAAAAATTGGAACTGAACCAGTGGCGGATCCAGAAAATTTTGGTGGGGGGGGATTTTAAGCACAAAACCTCAAAAATTCGGATGTCTTCACCAAAATTGAGAGTGATTTTTTGGCCGAAATCGGAAATTCAAACGTTTTTTTCGCCCAAAATCAGATGGTCTCCAAAAAAAAAAAAAAAAGGTCTTTACCAAAATTGAGACTGATTTTTCGGCCGGATTCGTTACGTTTAGGCTGGTGGGGGGGATGCATCCCGAAATGGAGACGAATTATTCAAAATAGAGGCTGATTTTTCGGCCAAAATCGTTACTTTTAGGCTGGTGGGAGATATGCATCTCCCCCATCCCCCCCCCCCCTAAATCCGCCACTGAACTGAACATGAAGCCTTTAAATCGAATTAAAATTATACTTTGTATTTTTATAGTTCAATAAAATAAATTCATTCAAGCCGATTTATTTAAAATAATTTCATTCAACATTCAACAGCACAGTGGTAGTATTGCAAGTATACTACACGTGTAACTGAGGGTATACTGTAATTACTAATTAGTACAGTGACTCATTTTGATCTAGAATGTATAGTTACGTATTTGCAATGGAATTATAGCTTTGTACCAGACTAAGGCTACGTCCTGTATTCAAGATTTGTTTGCATACTTTTTTTCTTTTTTAGATCTAATTTTATGTTGGTGATGGACGTAGCCGATTCTGAAACTTAAAAACTTTGCTGTTTTAAATAAGGCTTAACAGTTTTTAATCAAAGTTCTTCACAGAGCAACTAATAAATTCATTAGAATAATTTTTAGTCTTGGATATACAGATTTTTCACCACCTTCAATTCTAACCATTAACCAACTTATGGATAACAAAATTGCCTGTTTTAAGTGTAATTATATCCATGGCAAATTAACTTTGGCTTTCGAAACCTTCTTGAAAAATAATAGCAGATTCCCCAGACAGCGCAAGTAAGAGGAAAACACGACGCAATTCAGAATTTTACCCGTTTTTTTTCAGATTTAATGTGGCAAAACAATCAAGATACAATAAAGGACCACTGACTGTTATGGAACAAACTTCCATCATTAATTAGACAAGTCAAATCATCTGCGTTAAAAACTATTTTACATGGGGGTATTTGACCACGGGCAGGGGTAAAAATGCCCTCCCTATCTAATAATCATTTCTGAACCAAAAATTACGGGATACCAAATTTGGCATGTGGATTTGTGTTCAATAACATTTTTCAGAAAAATTGGTTTTTGTTGGGTGGTCATACTTCCGAAAAATGACGTCATTTTTGCGATAACGTCGCAGATGGTTCAAATTTTGTACGTAGGTTTGTTTTTTATTACTTACGTCACAAAAACGTCTTATAATGTCATTTCGGTGGCATTTTGGCCAAAATACGGGGGCGAAAGTAACCAAGAAGTGGGCAAAAATGCTCCCCTTTCCATGTAAAATAGGATTAAGAAGCAATTAATCCACTTTCTCTAAAGTGAATTGTGATTAAAAAAAACAATTCGAAGTATCATAACATTAAGCTCTAGTGGTAAAAAATATCAATTTCAACTAATATTAATACAATTTGTATTACAATAAACTAATTATTTCATAAGACAATAGTTAACTTTGCTGTATTTGTAAATACCTATTCAAAGTTTGCTTTGTTGTTTTGTTTCCTTTTCTTTGTATATTTCCTTTATGAAGAAGATTGAGCAGCTACAACAGGTGTACTCAACAAGTTTCAGAAATTTAAAAATTTAAAATCCATAATGAAAAAAAAAAAAAAGTTTCAGAAAGGGTTCAAATCTGGGGGATGAAAAGTCGTTGGGTCCAGGAAAGTCGAAAAAATTAGGAAAAGGTCCAGAATATAAGAAGAAAAAATTCTGGGTGAAGACCAGGACTACAAAAGAAAAGTCTTCACTGCCTTTGGAGACCAAAATCCGGCTGAAGACCAAACAAAAGTCTTCACAGCGATTTGAGGGATTGAGTGTAGCAGATATCACTGCGTTCCATGCCCAAAGAAGTGTGAAAGTCCGAGAGTGGGCCGCGGTCCGAAATTATGGCTCTGAAGGTCCGTATTCGGACCGTCTGCCAGTTGAGTAGCTATGCCATATAGTATCTTTCAATACTGGTAATACGCTTTATACTTAAAATTTATTGTTTTGGTGTTCTTTAGCGTAAAAGGATTTGCTACTTTTTTCCTTTTGGTTGCTGTTATTCGTTTTTCCTATTTTGTCCTTTTTATTCCTTTCATTTTATTGGTTCATTTTATTCCTTTCATTTTATTGGTTCATTTTATTCCTTTTATTCTATTCGTTCATTTCAATCCTTTTGTTATTTTTCCTTTTTTTGTTACTTTGATTCAAACATTACTTCAAAAATCTGTGTTAATTCGTATTAAACTTTTCTCGATAATGAAGATACTTATTATAACAGTGATCGGCAACCTTTTGAACTAGTGGACCATATCCAATCGTAACAAGGTTCCAGCGGGCCGCCATCACTTCAGCAGACCAAAAAAGAAAGGTTGGTCTTCGCCACAAATTCATGCCTTCTTTCTGCCGATTTCATTGCGAAGACCAAAAATAAAAAAAGCGTCTTCGCCCAAAATTCAGGACTTTTTTCGGCAGAATTGATGGCGAAGACCAAAACAAAAAGTTTTCGCGAGGAAGTAAGAATCATTTTCGGTGGTTTATTGGTGCATATCGATCATCGAAAAAGAAAAAAGGTTGCGGACAGGGAAAAATGCCCTTGCGGGCCGAATCCGACACGCGAGCCGTTGGTTGCCGACCCTTGTACTGCAACTACTCCTACCTTCAATAAGTGTTGCTCCAATAGTTTTGTCTGACTTAAATCTGGCGAAAATGATAAACAATTTAAAAAAAAAATTGACAGGCAGGCCCTTTAGCTCTTTCATTTGGTAAGGCATACTTTTTTTTGAAAAGAAGTCAAAAAATTTAAAATCCATCTCAAATATTTTGCACATCACAGATAAAAACATTAAAAACCCTACAGTCTGTTTCACCCCCCTAAACCCCGTCTACTCTACAGTACACTGTGTGTAAATTTGTCAGCATACGAGCATATCCTTGGCTTGTTTAAACCAACTCTACTGCATAGCAGCTTATCTGCTGCTAAGGCGGTACGATGGTCGTACCGAATTTCTATTTAAAATAAACCGAAAATACGCTCTTACGCTCACAATTTGATGCCCGATGTAGACCGGGCCTTAACAGGATCATTGGGGGTTAGGTCTATTCAAACCAGCTAACACCTGAAGATCCCGTTATGGGTGAAACTGAGTGTAAGATTTTCCATGTTTTTATCTGTGTTGTGATAAATAGTTGATCCTGCTCTGACTACAACTGTTACGGAGCACTTTTCAAAAACACTTAGAGCGCAAAGCAGTTACAAAATATCTCATATAAACCACATCAAGACATTGTACCACAAAAAAAACAAAAAAAAAACAGCCTGCAGCAGCTGCTCCGAGGAAAATCATCTCTCGTCAGTGGTTTGTTTATTTTGTGACTTTTAACCGATTATTTTTCCCGTACATCAAAAGTTTTAGTGTTGTTAAACATGATTGTGAAGTTAATCTGAATAAATCCATGAAGGTTATGCGTAAAAGCTCCCAGATTCAGTGGCGTAGGCAGGATTTTGTGACAGGGCAGGAGATTTTGTTTCGGAATCGATGTTTAAAACTAATCTGTGATCAAGTGGATAAAGCGTTTGCAACGGAAGCGGTATAGATTTGGGCTCGATTTCCGCTCGGGTCAAACCAAAGACCATAAGCATTGGTTTTCACAAGCAGCTTCCCTGGTTAACGTTCAGCAATAAAAAAGGATAGTTTGAAGCCTCCACCGTGCTGTGTTGTAGACAGATGGCAGCTTGACTAGAGAACCTAAAGGTTCTTTTGGTGTCTCTTCGCCAAGGAAACTTGGTGAATAACATGTAACCACAATTAATGAAGACTAAAAAAAGCTCTCTAATCCAGAGAAACCGAAAATTTCACCGGATTTTAGGTGGAAAACAAAAAAAAGCTCTTCGCTTCCGCGAAACTGCAATTTTTACTGGTTCAGTTTCTCAAGCATGGGGTTTGCATGCGTTATTTTCCGGTCTGTTTCCACGAAGGGAAGAGGTGGTATTACTGATTCCAACAGCAGAATACATATAATATAGGGTATTCACATACCGTACCAAAAAAGGAGGTCCACGGCACAATGCACTCCCTCTTGTCTGTACTGCTGCCCAGCTCATGTAGAAATACAGCCAATATATGAAAAATCTAAAAAAAACAAAAAGCATTCCGTTATCCACATAGTTTCATTATCATATCAACTTTGCATTTAGCTTTGGTATACTTCCTGCCAGTTGCAAAAGTGTCAAAGTTTTTCTTATCTAGAAATCGGGAAGAAATTAAAAATGGGCAATTATCGACCAATTTCAATCTTAACCTGTTTTTCAAAAATATTAAAAAACTATTTCATGAACTAATGTCAACACTTTAAAAAAAAAACGCCTCAATATCAATTCAAAATATACATCCACAACTCACGCTTTGCTTGAATGTAGTTAGCAACTCATACGACCAATTAAACAGCAAAAACTATGTTGGGCTGTTATCGTCTTCTAGATTTCAAAAAAGCCTTTAATACAGTTTCTCATGAACTCCTTCTCTCGAAGCTTGATCATTATAGTATTCGAGGATCACATAAAACCTTTTTACTTCATTTTTTACTGCAAGAAAACATCTTGTGTCTTTTTCTAAGATCAAATCTACTAACTTATCAGTAACATATGGCGTACTTCAGGGTTTGATTTTGAGACCATTATTATTTTCTATTATATAGTAATGGCCTACATAATGTTATTTTATGTGCCCCACGTTTATTTGCAGACGATACATGTTTATATTTCTCTGCAAATCAACTATCATCTCTCAAAACGTACAGTATATATGAATTATGATTTAGAAAAATCTGTGCTTGGGCGATTATTAAGAAGTAGAAGCTTAATTCTAATAAATGAAATTCCGTAATTTTTTACTCCAAATGTAAAAATATCATGAATAATTTTAATGATATTGCACTTAATTATGATAAAAGCAAGATACTCATTAACAAGTGTTGCAAATTTTTAAGAATATTAGTTCATTCTGATCCCAATTTTGCGTTCCATATAAAATCTAACAAAAGTAAAGTTGCTATATCAGTTGGAATTATTCAAATCAAACCTTTCATTATACTTGCTGTATTACGCCAAAGCGTGTAACGAGTTAGCGGAGCCCGTCTATACGTCATTGTGCCTGCGGGCAAAACAGCTCCTTTCGAAGAAATATTAAAGCGGTGGCGAGCCGCAGGCAACACTGTGTCTGATTTGACTGGCCAAGATTTGAAGCTCAGGCCTTCCGCTCCAAATGCGTTACCGCTCGAGTACCACACGATTGTCCATCCCCATCTTTTGTACGCAATACAGAGTAGAACCTATCCAACCTATCAGAGAAATTTATATGTTCTTCAAAATCGAGTTTTACGCATTACTAGTAGAGGCAAATGAGATGAAAGAGTTACTCAATATCGCATTAAATTTCACAGTTTAAAACTATTCAACATGTACTCATATGAAATAGCAAAACTAATGCACAAATACTGCAACAATCGTTTGCGAAACATTTTTGGTTGCTATTTTAGCAATGTAAATTCTGTCACCTATAAAGGGACCAGATTATCAAATCAAAATTAGCACTAAAGCTTCCTCGTTTTCGACTATCTAAAAATATCAATGCTCAGTAAGGGTGCCAAATATGGAATGTTATTCCTAATCGTATCAAAAGTCTTTCATATTCGAAATACTTGAAAAAATATATGGAGCATTTGATATCACCTTTTCAGGTATCAACAATGACAATTAACTTAACAATTCAACCTTACCTTAGTGTGACCCAGGGGCGTACTCTCCATGCATGCAAGGCATGCATTGCATGCCTAGTCATTTTGCCAAAAACATAATAGTAATCATTTGAAGAAGTACATTTAAAAATTTAGAAGAACACCAAGCTGAGTTGTGTCAGTAACAGGTATATTTTCAAATCAAATTAGAATCAAATATTCTCGCTTAATTCATTGATTTCACTTTTAGCTTGGTTTCAGCATGTCGTCAAATTACAAAAAATAAGTGGCAACACGCTTGCTATTTTTAAATTGCTCAGCAGTTCAAGAGAATAAAAGATCGCTATTTTTCGGTAAGATTACAAACAAAATTAAATAAGGTTGAAAATTTTGATTGGCACATTGTTTGCTGCAAAAGTTCGTTTATAAGTCTAGTTTCTTTTTTTAGTAAAATGTAGTCTCTATATTTATTTTGGATTTGTAAGAGTAAATTAGCTTAAAACAGGTCACAGACTATGCACCAAGGCATGCAATTTTAAATATTGCATGTGTGTTGCCATCTATTATATGAAATATAAGCGATACGCTAAAACGAATAACTACGCAGTGAAACGAAGCAGCGTTAGCCGGTAGGTATTGGCATTTGGTAATGTAAGTCAGAGTGAGATTTTCATACTCTACTGTTTGCACAATTTAGGCTAAATTTTAAAATATGAGAGTGAGAGCAAGCTGTTATATCCAAGTAAACAAGGAGTTACCGGTAGTTGGTCAAGTTAGTACTTAGTTGGCGTGGTTATACAGTAGAGCCTGCAGTATAGTTTGAAAAAAGTTCTTAAGGCTATCAATAAATTACCAGTACGTTCAGTACTTAAATTGTAGGGGGGACGCGTCCCCCCATCGAGAGTTAGCGTCCCCCATCGAGATTTAGCGTCCTCCCATCAAGATTTAGGCTTCCTCCAATCGAGAGTTGAGCGCTGGATGACCAGAGGAAAAATAACCAGCCAGGACTAAAAGATCCTACAAATTTCCTGCCGAAAATGGTCGTAAATTGCAGCGAAGATCTTTTTTTTGGGTTTTCAGCTGATTTCGGGGAAAAATGACTTCAATTTCCAGCGAGGCCTTTTTCTTGTTTTCGGTCTTCATTCAATTTCGGCGACGGAAATACATCATTTCCACTAAACTTTTTCTAAAGTTGGTCAAGGCTGCAAAAGCGTCTCCCCATGCAAAATTTTACAATTTAAGTACTGAGTACGTTGTTTAATTGGTTGTTTCGTTTATGTTTTACTGGTTGTTAAATAAACTGAAGAGGCCAGGCCTAATCATACTTGCATTGAACTAGCCATGAGCCAACCAGCCTGCTTAATATTGTATACCGATAGCATTACTGGCTGTTGCCAGGTTTCAGTATCTTATAATAACATTAGGAAAAGAGGCTATGAAAGTGAGCCGTGCATTGGCTATTTAGCAAGTTGGCTCAGCTTTGTTCTACTAATGAATGTTTTTACCTCAATGTTATTTGGCCAACTTTACAGTTAGCTTAGTATGGTGCTGGGCTACTGGTACTTATGTAAACTGCTAAAGACTGGTCACTCTCTGTAATAACACAAGACAGACTTGTACTCACAAAAATGTGTACTGGGAGGGGAAGGCCTAGTTGCACTATTAGAACATTTAGCTGTGTAAGTTTTTTTTGTTTTTTTTTATTGTCTGATAACCAATGACGTTATCAAAACTGATGACGTCATCAATCATGATTGCATGCCTTATTTGAAATGTCACGCTACACCACTGGCTTGACGTATATTTATAATGACACTATTTTTTTAATTCAGGCTCTAACACCGGTACGCAGTGGTAACAAAATTTGGGTGGTTGCTTGACTAGGTGACAACAAGGTCTTTTCGCTACCTTCCCGTCATTAGTAGTTTTGATCTAATTTTGGTGTTTGCGTTATGCTTAAGTGTGTTTGTTATTTAATGACAACATAAATCGCTCGCTTGTTCGTTCGAAACAACGCCGCAATATAAATCTCATAACTCAAGAAATTTATGTACTGGCCATTGGTCGAGCGGTAACACCTTCGCTTCTGAAGCGGGAAATCCGAGGTTCAAATCTCGAGCAGGTCAAATCGGATGCGGTGTTACCAACTGCTCGCCACCGCTACGACATTTCTTCGAAAGGAGCTCTGTTGCCCGGGCGTGCAATGACGTGAGATGACCCCCCGCAAACTCGTTACACGCTTCGGCGTAATACAGTGAGTATAATGAAAGATTTGATTGTTTTGATGTGAAGAAATAATTTTCAAACGGTGGCTAATTGCCACGAAGCATGAATAAAAAAATCTCTTTTATTTAAAAACTTTTCGATATACTATTAATTTTGCTTTATAACTGATCCTTTTTTAAACCGATATTGACAGAAACATCTTCAGATTCAGTAACTTGCAAAGTAAAACGAGTCTGATCTCAAGCATTAAGAAATACAATCAACCAACATATACTATGATGTAACAATATCATAAAAATTTTTAAGCAGAAACTTCAAATATTTTTGGCGACAAAAATTTCAATAAAACTCATAAGATTAACTTAAGGACTTTAGTTGGAAAATAGCATGTAATCAGGCCGTTGAAAAAAAATTTCAGACCCGGAAGCAAGAAATACAAACGGGCCCCATTGAAACAAAATTCAAGACGGAATGAAAAACGTCTTCGTAAGATTTGAACATGATTTCCTCAGGAATTTTAGTGTCTTTACCAGTTTTCAACCTGTTTTCCTGACAAAAAAAGTTTGTTTCTAAATGAATTGGAGTTTGGCTCTTGTTGAGCTCAACACTTAAAGGGTTGGGGCCGGTAAATTTTGACGGGCCGCACCCAAAATTTCCGGACCAGGGTATCTTTACTCCTTTAAGTTACCCCGTCCCTCAGCGTAATAAATACAATACACGCAATAAAAAAAGACTGTTTTATATTGTTTGCGAGCAAAACAATGTCCTTTAACAAGGATGAAGCAAAAGAAAGCAATGGATTATTGTTTAGCCGATTTTGTTTTCATCAAACCTTGCAACAAAAATCGCGAATTTAAATTAGAAACACAAAAATTCAACGAAGACAGAAACGTTCTTGTTATGAAGTTAAAAACAACATTTGATCGTCTGCCTACTTCCTGCAAACACTTAAACCCTGGCTTTCAAACGCCAAAATATCATAGTTAAAGAAAAAAAGTTGCAATAGGTGAATAAACATGCTGCTATAGCAGTGGCGTAGCGTGACATTTCGGATAAGGCATGCAATTATGATGAAACAAAAAATAAGTGAAATAAAAAAGCAACTTACACTACCAAATGCCTATTATCTGGTATTGAAACTAGGCCTCCTCTCCCCAGTATACATTAGTGTGTACAAATACAAGTGATTCTTGTGTCACTGCAGACGGTGACACGTCTAACAGTTTATATTTGCCTGTAGCCAGTACCGGTACGCATAATTACAAAGTGTACTCTCTTTTTTTGTACTTCGATTTGCTATCTCTCAAGCTGGCATTGCTGCCCGTACCCGTACTCTAAACGTAAGGTTCTGAAGAAAATGAATAAAAGGACGCAGCTTGAATCGAACCCGAGCGCGAGATTTGACAGACGCGAGCCGTCACCCCTACACCACAAAGGCGACGCTGTCGAATCGTCAAAGTGCCATATTTAACTGAGTTAATGAGAAAAAAAGCAATTAATGGTAAATGTATGGGTACACTTTGCTAAAATGCTACCGGTACCATACTAAGCTAACACTGACAGTAAAGTAGGCCTAATATCATTGAGGTTAAAACTTTAATTGTAGAACTAAGCTGAGCCAATTTGCTGAATAGCAAATACATAGCCTACTTTCACAGCCTCGTTTCCTGATGTCATTATAAAATATCATAACCTGGCAACCATTAGCAATGCTATGCAATGCAAAGCATTGTTGGCATTGTTTAGTTTATTTAACAACCATTAAAGAACAAACATAAGAGCTAAACATCCTACCGGTAATTTATTGATTGCCTTAAAAACTTTTTTGTTAACCTAGTGAAACTCTACGACTAACCTAGGCCTGCTTAATTACTAACTGGACTAACTATCGTAACTCCTTGTTTAAAT
This sequence comes from Trididemnum nubilum, assembly GCA_963965965.1. NCBI lineage: Eukaryota > Metazoa > Chordata > Ascidiacea > Aplousobranchia > Didemnidae > Trididemnum > Trididemnum nubilum. The sequence goes on along the minus strand of OZ014479.1, from coordinate 34,720,714 downwards.
GGGTTTTACATCTTGCTCTCACTCTTATAGCCCAACATTTAGCCTAAATAGCGCGAACAGTAACCATACCAAAAACTCACTCCGACTTACGTATATTACCTAATGTCAATACTTAAAGCCGACTATCACGGCTTGGTTTCGCCGTTGAGTTATTCGCTTTTTGCGTATCTCTAACTTACATAAAATAAATGGCAACATTCATGCAATATTTAAAATTGCATGCTTTGGTGCGTAGTCTGTGATCTGTTTTAAGCTAATTCTTGTTATAAGTCTAAAATGAAAATATAAAGACTACATTTTACGAAAACAAGAAACTAGACTTATAAAAAAACTTTTGCAGTAAGCAAGGCGCCAATCAAACTTTTTAAGCCTATTTAATTTTGTTTGTAATCTCATCGAAACATAGCGATCTCTTTAAACCGGTGAATGCAACTCAAAAATTGTAAGCGGTTTCCCATTATTGTTCGTAATTTAGCGATATGCTGAAACCAGGCTAAAAGTGACATCAATAAATTAAGCGAGAATATCTGTTGCTACTTTGACTTGAAACTTAATGCTCATTACTCCGGCAACTTAATTTGATTTTGTTTTAAATTTTTACATGTACTTGTTTAAACTATTATTTTTTTTGCTAAATGACTAGGCATACAATGCATGACTTGCACGTATAGAAAGTATAACTCTGCACAACAGCATATTCATAATTACAACTAAGCTGCTACAAGTAGGGTTTAGGTTCGGATTTGCTTAGGGATTAGTTTTAGCGTAAGGAATAGAGCTTGGGTTAGAGTTGTGTCAGAATCAATAAAAAAGAATGTATAAAATTTCCGGTGAAATAGTTTTTTCCTTTCATTTTTTGAAGAATAAAAAATAAAGCTTTGCCGTATTTGATTTTTGTCATTTTTTTTTTCTTTTAGACTTTGTTCGGTAGCCTTTGGGAATGTTCTAAACCTCGATCTTCAAACCCCTAAAAAGATCACCATAATTTGAGGGTTTTGGTGCCCGTTGGCAGATGGTTTTCATTTATTTGTTGCTTTCACAGATATCATTTCAATAATGATTCGCCTGATATTAATTATATTGATAGTATTTCGCAGCACAGCACTTTCTCCAAGTGTACCTGAAACTTTGGATTTGCTATTACAAGAAATTGAAGGAATAGCCGAAGATGCTTTAAAAATAAAAGAGATGCAAGTATGTATTCGCATATTATGAATTTGAATCTACAGTATTATAATCAAGTTTATTTTCACAATTCCAAATTTTAAGTGTTTTTGTTGTTATAGTTGCCTATCTATCAAACACTGTCAGTCAGGCTTGGAAAAATTGTAATTGCAATTGACAAAATTGTAATTAATTACACGGTTTTGCTGTAATTGTAATTGAAAGTTTTCAAAAGTCAATAATAGCAATTGTAATCGTAATTGAAAAGTTTTCTGCCTATCTTCAATTACAATTACTCTGTTATTCACTAAGATATATCATAACATAATGTGTTTGAACAATATCAATTTTCTTCCGGTTGCAAATCGATATCGATATTTGCTACCGGTTGCAATCACATCTGAGGTCACAAACCAAACATCAAAGTAGGTTAGAGATAGTTAGAGCTAGTTTTAGAGATAGGGTTAATCATATTCATAACAGAAACTTAGCACCTACTCTAATCATAACTAGCACTAGCTCTAAGCCAAAACATAGCCTAAAATAGAATTGGCCAATAACGTAAGACTAAGATGTGACTGTAACCTGTGGTAAGTAACCATTGTAACCATAGGCGTAGCCGAGATTTTTGATTAGGGAGGGGGGGACAAATCACAAACCACTCTACATGCAATTACGTCATCAGAAATTTTCAACAAATGAACTTTTTGTGGGGCAAAGATATCGTAGGATGGAAGATCTAAAGCCATGGCTTGTTGTTGGCAATTAACCTGGATTTTGCTAAAGGTAGAGGTAAACTAATAGTTAAAAAGTGCGAATGTTTGACTTGGGAGTCGTGTTGATGTCATTCAAAAGTATCACAGACAGGGTCTGGGGCGGGGCCCCCAGCCGCCGGATGCTTTAGAGGGGTCTGGGGGCAAAGCCCAGAGCCGCTGGTCGTTTTTTTTGTAATTTTTGAAATAAAAAGCTATTTTAATGCCATTGGATTACATTTCGCATGCGTTCAGAGCCATTTGAAAGAACTAGATTTTTAACAATTGAAAGCCAACCGAAAAAATTCAATTGCTTAATCCTCCGTTTACTTGCAATTTAATTCCAAATCACGCTAAAAATCTTGCTATTTGTTGTTGATAAAGTTTGATCGTAAGTGATTTATTTAGCCCAGATATAGGGGGAAGTAAGGAGCATTGCTTGCTGCAATGTTTTAGCAGCAAATAGCATGAAAAACATGAAAAAAAATCATGAAAAAACAAGAACTTCTAAAGAAAAACAGCTCGAAGATTTTCCTTCGGGATTTTTGTTTTTTCATAAAATTAACCAGTTTTAGGAGTGCATATACGGCCAGGAGGGCCAGGACCTCTAAATTCAAATTCAATATTTTGTTAAATGAGCATTACCTCTAGCTAATTTTTTAAAAGTATTTTGTGCGTAAAAACTACCGAGGTGGAGATGAATTGTTACTGAAAAATGGTACATTAGATTGGTTACGCTTACTAACTACGTTATTCCCGCACAGGATTTACATGGCGCGGGGCCCCAGGTACTTTGGGGTTTTTGCAACATCTTCCAGCCAAATATAGGTGAAGACCAAAAAAAGTCTTACCATCTGGCGCGGGTCCCTGGTACTGTGCAATGTGGTAAATCCGGCCCCGGTTATTTCATTACGTTCATAAAAAGGTTAGATGAGGGCCTGAGGTAGCAACTTTCAAGACAAAACCTTCCAATTTCACCCGGGTTATACATTTCAATTAGTTGGCAAAATCGAATTGAGGGGGCCCGGGCATCTAGGTCGTCAATATTATTGTTAATTACTGTTGTACGCGAAGATGCTGAAAGAAACCAAAACTGAAGAAACAATCGTTTTTTTTGTCACATTTTTATCATTAATGGCACTTCAATCGGGGGGGGGGGGGGGGGGGGGGCTGGTCACGCCTATGATTGTAATTTCAATGCTATTTGTGATATTAAGATTTTGTGTGCTTGTTTGCTTGTTTGCCCTTGGGTGCATGTCAAAGCGACACTAATGGTTCTATTTTGTATGATCAAGTTAAATATGTGATATTATTGGTAAAAGATGGAATAGTGTTAAATGGTAGTTGTAACTTGAAGTTGTAACGTACAAATTTCAACTTTTTTACAATTTTTAGTTGTGTTAAAGCCTATTTTCTTTTGCACAAATAATTTCGCTTTGATGCCATGGTTTAGCTAAAATCATAATGTTGCTGGAAGCGATATGAATTATATAACATTTTTGACAATTGCTTACGAACAAAATTATGCTTTGCAAAAAATAAAGTTAAACAAAAATTCATGGAAGAACAAGAATAGAGAAAAATGGGGCTTTAATAGGTCTGGTATAGAAATACAAACCAAATCCACAGTGTTGACGTAAGCAAAACTCGAGATTTCGCATTTAAGTGAATTGGTCTCAATGTTTTGAGAATCTCTTCATTGTAATTGTAATTGAAATTAAAGTTGAATTACAATTACTTGAACTTGAATAATTGCTATTGAAAACTTTAGGTTGTAATTGTATTTGTAATTGTAATTAAAGCAAAAACAAGTAATTTTTCCAACCCTGCTGTCAGTACAGAATAGCGTCAGACACTAACTAACTATTGGACGATGCGATGTGCGTTAAGTATTTGGTAGAATCCACATCAACTTAAGAGTTGCGGGTGATCCAATGTTCTTGTAAATTTCTTCAAATTCTTGTCGACTGAATTGCTGATTACTGGAAGCTACTAAGCAGAGATAATTATTGCAAAGCATTTTATCCAAGAATGCGACTACGTGACCACGATGCGGATCGAATTTAGATCATACGATCAGGATTGTCGTAAAAGCGACGCCTTGATCCTTTTGGTTATGCAACCGATTACAGTATTTTCGCTGTATCGAAGAAATTAAGTATGAAAATGTGCTACATCAATCTGCTACAATCGATCAAATATTGGAAACAAAAGTAATAGATCCAATAAATTTAGCTCAAATCGGAAATCACAATACATATATTATTGTATTTGGATTTAAATCTTTAAATGTTTTAAAACTGTGGTAATCAGTTGCGATATTCGCTATATAACAACTTCTCGTCATCGATTACCTTTTTACATGAGGTTTTGCAATGCTGTTGATGAAAAATTTCAACACCATTTTGCCATAATAATTGGCTAGTTATAGTGCATCACAAAAGCTTACAGGGCCTATATCACGAATGGTATTACTTTATAGAAGTATTCATAACAACAGTGATATCTTTTGTGAGGAAAAGGAGTTGAATTTTTTCATGAGCCCCATCTCGAAGCCTCATGTAATAAGGTATTAAGATTGACTAATTCTGTTCTTCAACAGGAACACTTGGATGAGTTGGAGTTTTCACGAACAAGCGTATCAGCGGAAAGATACTTTGCGGTAAAACGCAAAAGATGTAATTTCAATTTAAGTATGAAAGTTTAAAATTGAACCTTAACATGGCCCGGCCTGCACTCAATCTTTTTGCATGAAGTTTTGCAGTGGTGTGTATGAAAAATTTTAACTCTATTTTGTCATAGATCTTGCCTATTGCCCTATAAAAGTTTGTATCACGAATGTTATTACGTTATAAAAGTTTTCGTAACAACCGTGATATCTTTTGTGACAAATGGTGTTAAGTGTGTATGTTTTTTAACACCATTGCAAAGCCTCACGTAAAACGGTAAACTGATGGCGTGCAACTGATGAGCATACGGCCGTATCCTTAGGCATAGGCGTAGCCAGGATTTGTTATTGAGGGGGAAGCAAACCAAAAATCACATGCAAAGACGTCATCAGAAATTTTCGAATGGAAGATTTTTTGTGGGACAATAATATTGTAAATTGGAAAATCAGAAGCCGTGGCCTAAGCTTGGCATATAACCAAAATTTTGCTATAGGGAGAGGGCTTAAATCAAAAGTAAGAAGTGCAAATGTGTAAATCGAGAGACGTATTGAGCAAACTAGTGTAACTCAAACGTATCACAGACTGGGATCTGGGGGCGAGGTTTTTGTAAATTTTCATGAAAACTAGCTATTTTAATGCCATTGGATAACAATTCTCACGTGTTTAGAACTAGATTTTTAGAATTTGAAAGCCAATATTGAAAAAATTAAATTGTTCAGTCCTCCTTTTACTTACAATTTAAGCCTAAAACACGTTTAATAATCTTGCAGTTTGAGGATAAATTTTGTAAGTGATTTAGCCTAGCTAGGGGAAAGCAAGGTATATTGCCTCGTACAATATTTTAGCATAAATAATAATTTACTCGAAAATTCTCGTTAGAGATTTTTGGTTTGTCATAAAAATATCAGGTGGTATGAGCACACGTAGGCCTACGACCAGGGAGTCCAGGCCCCCTCAATTCAAATTCAATAATTTGTTCAATGAGCATTTCCCGTCGCTAATTTTTTTAAAAGTATTTTGTCGCTTAAAAACTGGCGAGGTTGAGGTGGATTGTTATTAAAAAAAGGTACTGTAAATGGTTACGCCAACTAACCATGTTATTGCCGGGCTGCATTTACATTGCGCGGGGCCCTTGGCACTTTGGAGATTTTCACTTCTTTCTGCTAAATATAGGTGAAGACCAAAAAAAGGCTCACCATATGAGCTCAGGGCCCATAATTGGTACTGTGCCATATTATGGTAAATCCGGCCCTAGTTATTACATTACATTCATAAAAAGGTTGGGTGAGGGCTTAAAATAGCGACTTTTAGGACAAAAAATCTCAATTTTTCGCGGGTTTTACATTTAAATTAGTCGGCAAAAATTAAACTGAGAGGGCGCGGGGCCCCTGGTCGTCAGTATTGTTGTTAATTACTGTTGTATAGGCGAAAAATGCTAAAAGAAATTAAAACCGAAGAAACATTACACTGTTTTGTCACATTTTTGTCATTGGTGACATTTCAATTGGGGGGAATGATCGCCCTCCCTCCCGCTGGCTACGCCTATGTCTTTAGGGCCGTTAGCACTAGCGTATATTTACTTTGATCCGAGAATTAACAAAACTTTAGGGAAAAAATTCAAACAAATAACCGGGCGAATAAAGTACCGTAATTCAAGATTAGTCCAAATGGTTAAGCGGTAACGCATTCGTCGCTGGAACGGCAGGTCTGAGGTTCAAATCTATCTCGAGCCTGTCAAATTGGACACAATGTTGCCAACGGCTAGCTATCGCTGCGACATTTCTTCGAAAGCAGCTGCAGGTGTTTCACGGGCGTAAGTTAGTAAAAGAACTCACCAGCGCCCCTACATTTGTAAGCCAGCGTTGTTAAAAATCAAAACTGCTTAGTTATGCTTAACTAGTGGTAATATTCGATCTTTGCAGGAATTTGACCGTATTGAAGACAAGGCAAATCAAGTAGGGAATGCGCTGGCGGATTTGCAAGCAACTGCTGAAACGGAACTGGAAAACCCGACAAACGAGATGTCTCCTAATACAATAAACTGCTGCGATGATGCAATTAATGTGAGTTAGCTTTAGCTCTTTTGCAATGTGGTTTGCAGCAGGGCCGTTGAAGGGAAGGGGAGGGCGAGAAAATTTACCTAGACAATTATAGGACATAAACAATAAACAAAAACAATAATACGTAAAAATATATTATTTTATGTGCAACGGCAGGGAGCATCGAATGAACGTTAGGTTATCACGTCAAGATGCTCCCTGACATGAATGCAGGCAGCAGTTGTAAAGTGAGTAATTCCTAAAGGTGGATTTACACAGTATCCATTTTTCGTCCGTTTTTTTAGGTTTTTGCTTCTCCGTGAAAAAGTATGCGATTGTTTATCCGCATTTTTATATGTCTATATCCGTACTAACCAGACAGTCACAAACTGGACAAAAGTTTTCCGAAAAAAATTTTTTGTAAAACGGTACAGCTTTGTTTTGAAATATCGCTCTTATCGTTCATACACAAAATTTTTGAACAAAATTTTTATCCATACAAAATAGTCTGCTTAGTGCGGATATGGATTTATAAAAATGTGGATGAAAAAGCGCATACTTTTTCAAGGACAAGCAAAAACGTAAAAAAAGGACGAAAAACAGATACTGAGTAAATTCACCTTAATAAAGCAAAATAAAACAATTCAAAGCAAGTACATTAGTCAGTGCAGTCATTATCGAAAAAATATCGAAAAAAAATCGTAAAAACATAAGGAGAACTTATTTAATGTAATTTAAAAATTTAAAAATGCAAAACAGCGAAAACCAATAAAGTATCCAGGCCCGGCAATTTTCTTGAAACCATAGTGGTTTCAATGGTGAGCTCGATAAGCACCGAAAACTAGTCAATGGGAAGCTAATTTTTCTTGGTCAGGAAAACAGGTCCAAAATCAGTTAGGACTTTTTTGGTATTCATTTAAACTGCCTGAGACTATTGGATGATTATCATTATTTCATTAGGTCTACACTTAAATTCTTGAGAACATTATATAGGTCCAAATTGTATGAAGACCTTTTATATTTTTTTGTTTTCAAAAATTCCGGAGAGAGTTAGGTCGACACACGGCGTAAACCTTTTTTATTTGGTCTTTGGCCAATAAATTTTTCTCCGAGAGAATTTTCCACATTTTTTGCTCCCGGGCCGAAATTTCTCTCAAGGATCCTGCTGGGTTGGATCTCTTCTGGTCTGCGTTTGATTTTGCAGCAGGATGTTCCCATTAACGTTTACGTTACTGTGACTTAAAATCTCTTCCCAAGAGAGAGTTTACAAGTTACTCCATAATAGCAAACTGAAGTCCGAAATTCGGGACCACAGACAAATAACTACTTAAGAATATTTTACAAAAAAACTCTGCTTGAGTGCAACTTAGAGTATGACATTTAAAAAATCTAAAACAATGCAATACACACTGCCGACGATCATATCCAAAAATGAATGGCAAACACCCTTAGGTGGGCACAAGTCTGTTAATCGCTCCGTTGATAACGAAGCTAACTTTTTCTTGAACTCGTTAATCCGTTAAAACGTTTTTTCATGTTAACGGACTAAATTAACTTCCGTTAAGTTCTGTTAACTTCCGTTAAGGTTTTTATCGTTAGTATCTTGCTCCATTCATTCATCGTACCGGTACAAACCAGTTTGCACTGGTAGCACTTGTTGCGTATCAGCACGAGTTTTATAGAAGAAACCAAAGAAAGGAGTTCTTTTTTGTAAAAAATAATAAGCTGTAGCCTCAGAGCTCTATTAATTATCGCTGTTTGCAATTTCCAAATATTTTCCGATCGCAGCTTCGTTAGTGCATTTGAACTTACTTCTATCTTGAAATTAGATTAGACTGTAAAATGTAACTTCCAAAACACAAAAAGACCATCATAGCAATAAACATTTCCTTACAATCTGCTCAACAGCGTCAATACGTGTTCTAGAAGCGAGTGAATAAAAATAAATGTACATTACACACAAAATATTAACGAATTAACGGATTTTATTAACTTCCGTTAATTGAAGCTGAAAATAACGGATTAACGTTAACGGAGGTGTGAAGTTTGTTAACGGACTAGTGGTTAACGAAGCTAACGTTTTGCATTAACTTGCCCACATATGCAAACACCATAATGTGAAATCCACCAAAACAGCCCTACTCTGTCTGTTATCGACAAATTATCCTTAATCGCATTAACTCGTATATTGTTGCGTGATGTTCGTAGCATGCATGCCCTCATAATGTATAAGGCTTAGTTATGTTATTATAACGCGATAGGTCATTTTGAGCGAACAACGTTTGGTCAATGGCGAGTTGCGATGCGGTCCCCTGGCTGGACTGTATAACTTACGAGATAATTAATGTATCCGTTTACAAGTTTGCTCATTCAATGTGATTAGCTAATCAGTAAAAACGTAGACCCGACGCAAAACAACGTTTAATTTGGACCAGTGACGGAACGCGACGCCATTGTAAAGAGTCAAGCTTGGCGCTTTTACTGTTCACGCGTTTCTTCGCACAGAAATACGCGTGATAACTTTTTCAATGTGAATGCTAGCCAAAAAAAACACAATGCTTGCAATTCAATCACGCGCGCATTTTTCGTGTAAATTTCCGTGATCAGTAAAATATGACCTTAAAGATCAAGTGCCAAGATAAATTTGCTACTTTAGTTTTAATTGCTACGTCAAAAAAAAGTTATTCAGCAACAACATTCAGAGCTTTAGTGCAGTTAAAAAATCGTTTTGCCAAAGAAAAAACTCGAACTTGCAACTTAGCGCTAGTGTGTGATGACGTCATTTTCGAACAGCAACAGCGCCGTGGTGTTACTGCAGAAACCATTTGGGTTTCATTCAGCTTTTGCTTTTTCCGATACAGTCAAATATTTCCTTTTAGATGTTAAATATTACAAATGTGAAGCAAGAAATCCTGTCATCTTGTGTGTTATTGGTGAAGAAATTGTAAACTTGCAACGAAAGCCATAACGATTAAAAGCTTCGATAAAAGTTAGATGATGACGCTCATCGAAATAGCAAATAAAAATGTTAACTTGCAAATGTCTTGATTACTAAATAAGTAGTAAGAGCTAGAAAATTGCCAATTTCTGAATGCAAACATTGTGTAAGACAAGACAGTTCACAGTATTTGCGATGTTTTTGTGCAGTGGATCTAGGTCATTTGATGCTACACTAACTTTAAATTGCCACCGGAATTAAACTTATTTCACTATGAAGTTATATTGGCAGGGTTGTCCATGAGACGTATTTTTCTGTCCAATCCCATACCATTCCATAGCAGTTCATGCCTCTCCTATCCTATCCCATCGTATGGGATTCTCATCAAAATACAATTCAATAAAAGTTAATAAATTTATGAAAATTTAAGTATAATGTGTACTTGATAAGACTTGATGTACAAAGAGAGATACAAAACGACACAATTTATTGACTTTGTTAACTTTCAAATTCAAAAGCGTTTACAATTCATTATCATTCTGGCACTCATATTGCGAGTCACTGTGCTTATTCAGCAAATTTTCAATTTCCTGCTCATCAGTTTCTGTCGCGTAGATCCCATGGGAAATGCAATGCGTGCTGTCCAATCCCATCCGATTCCCATGGGAAACCCATTCCCATGAACAAGCCTGTATGTTGGACGATCGAGTTCGTCGTTTAATTCGTTACTTTGATAGACTTTCGTGCACATTTCAAATGAAGTAAAAAATTAAGTTGAAGAATAATTAGTAGTCTGCCATGGCTTAAAGCAATAGCGGTAGTAGCTAGAAATTGAAAAAAAAAAAGATATCCCCACACTCGTTTTACTACACCAATGATAAACACAGAGAGTTTTGCTGAAAGCGAAGCAAGCAACATAGAGCCATTACCTTACACCGTTACAGCAGTATTTTTCATATACGTGATTATTACGGTGTTGCAGTTGCCCCGACCTCTTCGGATTTTTTTCTACCTTCTTCAAAATAGGAGGTTACCAAAGAAAATCAAGAATGCAAAGTTTGAAAAAAAAAATTGAGGTTTAGGGGGCGCACAGAGGCATTTTTTACTTAGGATTAGTATTTGTTTTATTTTGTGCTGCTAGATGGTGCTATGTGAAATCTTTATTACTAATGAGTCATTGCAAAATTGAACATTAACATTTGGGCTTATGCATACAAAAAAACTTCACTACAACTTCTACAACTGTTTACGTTTATGTTTTTTGCTTGTTTTTTTCAGAATTATAAGTGGTCAAAATTGATCACGTTTCTGTGCTGGGAAACTACAACAGAAACTCTATTTGAGTTAGACCTACAGTATCTATTTTGGCTGGCTGTGTAAAACAGAGTGAAACATAGCCTACAATGTTATTTTTTCAAAGAATGACGGTGCAGACTATACGCTTTAGGCCTAGTTATTGAAATCTATTAAACTGCAGTTCTAACTTAACCATAGTTAAAGCAGGTTACTAAAACCATATTTGTTATGTTTTGCTGTGTAAGATACGTAGTTTAGTGCAATCTATCTAGTATAAGGTCTATAAAACACGAACTTTAGTAAACCGACTAACAATGTACCATTACTAGATCTGCATATTCTTGCAGTTGGCTGCCAGGAACTATTTTTAGACCTGATGACAATACTATCAAAAGCACAATTTTTCCTACCACGAAGCTTGAATTCTAACAATTTGTTAGTTATGAAAATTATTGAGGAAGTAAAGAAGCTGGTAGATGAAATTAAAAATTTGTACAAATGCAACTTTAACAGAACAAACAGTAGATAAGCAAACAAAACCATTGAAAACGTCAAGGAAAAATCTTTCTCTTTTTATTGTCCTCTTTCTCGTGAGGGTTGCGGGGGCAGCGGTCTTCCATTACCCCTATCATTTTGCTTGGGTGAAGTCCACAGCAATTCCACTCGAAATCCTTAATGTAATATTGATTTATATACACTAGTTCTAGGTCGTCCAACTGTTTTTTTCCCATTTGCTTTGGCAAGTAAAGCTTGTTTGAAAGTTTTTCCTGAAGTCTTCTGCTTACATGGCCAAACCACTTTAGCTGAGATCTTTCAATTTGGAGAAGTAGCGGCTTTAGAAAATTTCGAATCTCTAGAGATGCGCACATTGTTAATAATGTAACTCCTTCAATTTTTTGGAGAAACCTCATTTTGGTCGATTGCACTTGCGATCGCACCTTTTCAGTCATTACCGAACTTTCATAACCATATGGAGATACAGTTGGTGAAAAGGGACAAAGACTGCTTCGAAAATTGAGAGTTTTGCTTTTTTTTGACAATTCTCATCTCACAACAGCTGAATCGTGCAAAGTTCTCGTTATTACAATTGCCTTGCCAATTCGAATGTACAGTTCTTCGTTTTGCCATCCGTCACTTGTGAATGCAACCCCAAGAAACTTGTACCTGTAGTGTATACGTGTTTCTGTGGCTCTTCTTTCAGTTGCAACAAGCACTGATTAGGTTTTCTTGAAACATGAAGTTTTGACAGTGCTTATTTTTAATCCTGCAATGTCACAAGCAGCTGCAAATCTACTTTATGTGCGCTGAAGGCCAGATTCTGTAAAAGCAGAATCAAATCATCAGCACTTAGCAGACAACTGATTTTTCATTTTCCTATCGTGGCAAACTCGTCAGCTTGGTTACATTTCTCGTTCCAATTCATGTAAACAATGAAGAAGAGAAAAAAACAAAACGCACCCTTGCCAGAGTTCGAGGCCTGTACGGAAAGCTTTTATTGCTTGCTATTTACTCAACCACGAAACTCCAGTCGGCACCATCGAATGTCTTCTTGGCATGTAACAACTGACCATTAACGCCATTCTCCTGCAAAACCCTCCAAAGTTAGAAAGGCAATCATATTATGCTTTTCCGAGATCGACAAAGCATGCAAAAAGTTTCCGAGATTTCTCAAACATTGAAAAAAAAATTCAACACAGCAGTGAAATCTTGGTCACCAAACCGACGACTTAACATGATTGAAAAATGAAGAAAAAAACTTTTTACATAGCATGACGACTGATCGAAAAACCATAGGATCGAGAATAAGGGAAAAACTTTGGCTGTCATAGAAAAGAAACGGAAATTATGACAGCTTATGTAGAAGATGCGTTTTGTTCACACAGCTGTCTAGAATAAAAAAAAAGACTGACATTGGGTAAAAAACTATAATGAGCGCTTTTCAGTTTAAAGTTAGAGCTAGATATGAAACTAATCATTAAATTTGAATAATATGCAATAATTTGGTATTATTTATGCTGGTGGCAGTAGGTCTATAATGCAACTTTTGATTACTTTGATTTAAGAAATTCTCTCGTTGGTTCTGTACTAACAAACAACTCCAAAAACAGTAAAAAATCATTTAAAGTGATCACAGGTTTGACTTATAGTCCCAAAACATTCAAAACGAAAAAACATCTTTTTATGAAATTGCCAAAATTTTGATGTCACTGTGCGACCCCTAAACATTAATCGATTTTGACAAAACTTGACCAAAAGGGTTTTTGTGCAAAGCCTCCAACTTGAGCTAAGGTAGAAGTTGCCACGACAAAATTTTCAAATTTATGGGGCGGCTGCAACACCCTAGTGATTATGTTTTAAGTTTGCAAGTAAAAAACTGTCTGCTTCTAGCTACTTATATCAGTCTGCGAGTGGCTTTAATGTATTTTGTGGTTGTAAACTGACTAACCATTACCGTGAATCCACTAATCAAGCCATTATCAAGAATCCACTATGGCCTAGTAGCCGACCAGCAATTGCAAATAATTGCCATGTCCTGTAATAACTTTCACAGCTGATTAACAAAAGTTGGCTAGCAGTTTGACCAAATCGCTATTACTAGGCCTACGCGTAGTTTTTTGTTTATGCCACTTATAAGAGACCTCCCGCTGGCTATCCAGGTTCTGCTTCTGCGTAGCTAATTGTTTGTCGAGAGTGACGTCACTTGACCGTTTCAAGCTTTTGCGAATTGCATACTTCAAAGCTCTAACATAAATTAATTCAAAAATTTCAATACTTCTTAAGTTTATCCATGTACTATCCAATAATTACCAGAAAATTAAAACTGCGTTTTTCTTGTCGCTTGATCTTTAAGGATGCGTTTACACACGACGCGACGCAACGCGAAGCGAGAAAATTGTGACGTCATTGACAACTTGCGAATGGTCGCGAGCGGTTGCTTAACTTTACTTAAACAAAATTGTTGGTGAATAGTTGGCCTATTATGAGTCAGAGATATGACCGAATTCTCGTGAAGGCAGCCAACTTTTGCTTCGCGTTGGGTTGCGTCCTGTGTAAACGCACTTTTACACGTTAGGCTACCTTGTGTCATGTCCAGATCCACCTTTAGCAGAGCTACAATTTTTTGTAGGTTCATTTTTATAAAGACGCCAGGCTCAGTTTTACTCAAAATTTAAAAACAAATGAAATTAATAAATAAGAATATGGGTAAGTAATGCATTTTTATGTACTCAAAAAAGCTTTCTTGGCCTTTGCTATAATCCCATAGCTGATTTATTTGAAGACTATTTTAAAAATCGTGATCTATATCAAACGACAACTTTCACTCAAGCAATTAAGAATTATATATTTATATCACCACAAAAATTATAAAACAAATCAGGCTGAAAATTTGTAAAAAATTTGAACACAGTCATCCTCAACTCAAAATTTACTCCTTCTTATAACAAAAATTCTACATTAACATCTTCAGTTTACGAATGGTCTCTGTTTCGGTCGAACTTGGGACCAGTTTTAGATAGTAAAGAAAAAGACATATGAAAAATAATAAAAAAACAGAAAAAAATTTTAAAAAAAGGAAAAAAGAAAAAGAAAAAAAGGTAATTAAAACGCAAGATTAGGGCTGATAAAAGACTTCCAAACGAACCGGTATGCCAATTTTTAAAATTGGCCTCAAATTATAAAGTACTGATGGGCTTGCAAAATATTGCTTTTGTTACAGTCAGAGGAAAATGAAAAATCTCCGTGTTATAAAGAATTGAAATCAAGCCAAACGCGTTCCTTCAACCATAAGTCGCATTTACCAAAGACTGCTGAAAAGATGCGAGAGTACGAAAAAAATCAAATTTTTTTACAAACTCAACTTGTTTTATATGAAAATATTGGGCTTTTCACTCCAGCACATAATTGGTTTTGTTCTCAAGAAAACCATCAACTAACTTCTACGTAAGTAGTTACTTAATATCATGCATAGTTAGATACTTAAAATTTAGAGAAATTTTTGCGGTTGTACCGGTATGTATATACGTTCATCCAACTTCACAATTAGGTTTGTGATGGACAAAAACGTTTTCCTAACGCAGGAATAATTAGAAAGTCATGGTATGGAATCCTTCCGCACCATTACCCTGATGCTTATGAGTTGCATCTGAATGGGTATATTTGTTTCAACAACAAAAAAAACTGTATATTTGAAAAAGCTGAAAACTCCATTGAAGAAAAAGTAAAAATTTGAATTAAGGATAAATGTGGACCACAAACAAATACCAGAAATATATACCATTAACCCTATTTTACCCGAGGGGGGTATTTTTACTCCCCTCTTGGTTTTTTTTGTGATAAATTTTTTCGAAAAATTTTTTTTTCAAATCAACTTCACTTTGAGTCAAATTTCATTACAAAAACTCTTGAAAATTTCAAGTTGCTAAAATAACCAAAAGTTTCCCAGTTTTTGAGGTTTTCCAAAATCACTTTCCAAAATCTGAGCATTTTTTGGCCAATACTTATCTTAAATAACGTCCTAAAAAGTTTTTGTGACCTAACTAACTTGACTTAGGCATTTTGTGATTCAATGTCAAAAAACATGACCTATGGACAAAATTTAAACCGACTGTAACGTCATAGCAAAAATCACGACATTTTTCGAAAATATAACCATCACAATGATGATGTAATCAACTCAAAACCAGTTTTTAAAAAAATTTTTGTAAACACCAACTCGTATACCAAATTTGGTGTTCCCATGATTTCGGTTAATCAGGTAGATAAAGAAGCATGTTTACTCCCTTCGTGCAAAACGAGTTGGTCATATACCCCGTGTGAAGTAGGGTTAAAAAGATTCTGCTCCAGATCGGTTTTATTGAAGAAATGAGAAGTACTCAAGGACAATAAAAAAGTGCCCCAAACCTTGTTCCGCTTATCTTTATCCTCAAAAATAGATTTAATCCGCTTGCCTCTGTACTATTGCGAACCCTGTGTTTTGAAAACTCGTGTCATCAGAAAAGGATGACTCTGCAAAATTTCTTGCAGAATAGGCAACGCGATGTTCAATAATGCAACATTGCGGTGCTGTTTTTTCGCAAGAATTTGCCAACTTTCAAAAGTTTTTGCAGAATAAGGAAGACGATGATCGATTGTAGAAACGCAAGCTTTGCTAATACATATACATTTGTACATGCATTTGCACTGATAATTATTTTGTTGCATACTTTACTAATTTTAAAGCATAAGGCAAGTCAGTTGCTTGCTTTCTGGAAATGTTTGAATGACTAATCTGCTAAGTGAAATTAAAAAATTATTTTGGTCGCATATTATCGATGTTATCTGAAAGCCGAAACTAAGTAAGGCAGCAGCACACTCACTATCTCCTTTTCTAACTAGTATTTTTCACACTAGCCATTGCACATCTACATGAACCAATTAATCATCAAAGATTTGGATAATAATAATAGTTTTCGCGCAATATTTTTGGTCTTAGCGAAAGCATTTGACACATGTAATCACAAAATATTACTATTCAAACAGAAGCAATATGGAATAATTTGCCAATGATAAGGTTAGATCTTATATCATAAATCGTAAACAATTTGTTGGTGGGAACGACTATTCATCATCGCTATTAGATGTAAACATTGGAGTGCCTCAAGGCAGTGCATTAGGCCCAATTCTTTTCCTGATTTACATCAATGACGTATCTAATTGCTCAATCTTTAAAACTACATTGTATGCACTACGCAGATGACAATGTTTTGACATTGTCTCATAAAAATGTAAATTGTTTGAAAACTATGTTGAATTGTAAACTACCAAAAATCAAGGCTGGCTTAAATCAAATCAATTGTCATAAATAAATATTAATAAAACCAAATTTTCATTTTTTACTAAAAGCAAAGAAAAAATCTTTCCGCAAATAAATGATAGTAAAATAAAACAGGCAAATGGTGTAAAATATCTATTAGTATTTTTTAATGACAAACTCACTTGGAACAGGCACATTGAAACCAAATTGTCTGTTGCTTCTAATGCCATCTACAAATTACGCAAGCATGCTCGTATACCCCAAAAAGCTTTAATGTAAGTTTAGTATAGTTAAGTATATTTTCGTCTGTAATATGCAATTATTTGTGGGGGAATTCTTCCAAAACCATTAAAAACAAACTGTAAGTCAAATATAAACGTATCATAAAAACATTATGCAACATTAAAATTTTATTTTCTCTATTCAATGATTGTCAGCCTAAAACTATAGGTAAAGTTATAAAAAAATTTTGGAATAGTTTACCACGACATATACTGTAAGTGATAGAGGTTTAACTTTTAATGACAAAACATTATCAAACATACAAAAACTTTACTTTTGGCAATCCCGTACTTGTTTAAGTGAAACCATTACTTGTGTGGATGTTAAAGTGTAGGCCTATCTGTGCGTGTGTGTGTGTTTTCCTTTTCTTTTTTCACCAATTGTTGTAATTAAAAAAATCTCTAATTATCAAAAGCAAAGCAAAATATCCTGTTCAGGGTCAAAATTCTATAGCTGAATTTTGCATTATTTTTAAGAGGAGGAGCAGACTCGGCGACCGTGCTGCTTGACTGAACGCCGTTTTTATTTTGGTCTTTCGCTTCTTATCGTGGTGCTAAATCTTGTCTTTAAATGTTTGTTGAATTTGCAATATATTTGTTTTTGACCCACAAGAATAGATTACTACTATTACTATTACTACCGAAGAAGCCGCAAATGTTGTTGTTCAGTTCAGCAGTTCTCGTATACATAGTGCAAGCGACTCAAAACAGTCTTTACTAATCAATGACAATACTATGTGTTTGACTTTTTTATACACAGTGCTCGACATAAACAATTTTTTCTCTGTACAAAACCACAATAATGCTTATTGCACCAGTTCAGAAAATCTGTGGAGGGTCATTGACTCGTAGGACTGGAGATTTTTCATTTGTATGAATAAGTGTTTGAACTTTTATTGCATGCTGGTTGTTGATTTATTTACATTTATTTTTTTTACTGGTTGTAATTCCCTAGTATTTAATTTAATGGACATATAAGCACTTGACTTGCATACGAATTATAACTCTAAGAGTAGTTGTTCTGAGACAAAAAGTAGGAAATAATGCTTCATAACCAATGGCTGTTGTGATGACAGATTAAAGGAAGGAAGGGATTACATGAAATGGATTGTGTGAAATGACACTGATAGCCTATAGTATTGTTTTGATTGCTTAAAATCACTCTCTCGTGTGGCTCATATTAAATTTTTTTATTTTATGTTCACTGCTAGTTTAATGTTTCAGCAGTTATTTTCTTTTTGCAAGTAACGTCGCGCCGATTTATGCTTGTAGTTTGGTAGTTGTCACACAGTTTCGGGCATAAGTGATTTTACCTCCACCCCCCAAAAAAAACTGTTTTGGCTCTTACGCCCATTAAGATATTTTTTGCTTTCCCTCGTTTTAGCAAGTGGTGCTATTCAGCAAGTTAGCTCAAACCGTTTGCTAAATTTAGAGAACAGGTTGATCAAAGTTGCTTGCATAAGCAATGGACATTTTGCACTTTTGGCTCGAACGAAGCGGTTGCTAACTTTAGATAACCGGTTACAGATCTGGCTTCTGCAACATTTGAATAGCGCTACTGATTTTTACGTTTTAGGCAATGGTATTCACTGGCTACAAGTCAGTCTCTAAAAGAAGTTGTGATCGCAATCGACTGTTACGAAACAATGGAAAATCGCTACAAAGGAAAACAAAAGCTGAAAATTGCAAGTGAAATTGCCAACAGCATTTTACTGGCTTTATCTCTAGCTGACAAGGTACAACCACGAAACTTAATATAATAGAACAATGAAAAGAACTTGAATTTAACTGATTCAAATAAGTACTCTATAATTTAACTCTATTTTACATGTGGCGTTTGACTAACGCAATTTACCATGGGGAGGGGGGCAAAATGCCCCAACCAAACTCCTAAATCAAAAGTCATAGCAACACCAAATTCGACATGCAGGTTGGTGTTCTTAAACTTTTTCAGAACCATGTGTTTTGAGCTGATGCACTATCATGGCCATATTCGAAAAACATAGTCAATTTTGCAATGACGTCACATGTGGTTCAAATTTTGTACCTAGGTTTAATTCTTGATACTGAATAAAATGCCTAATTCAAAGCAATTGCGTCACGAAAACGTGCTATGACGTCGTTTTAGTTAAATTTTCGCCAAAAAATGCTCAGATTTCGGAAAGTGACTTTGGGAAACATCAAAATTGGGAAACTTCTCGTGACCTTAGCAACTTCAAAGTTTCATGCGTTATTTGCGATAAAATTTGACTCAAATTCAAATTGATTCGAAATAAAAATCTAGATTTTGAAGGGATTTATCACAAAAAAAAACAAAGAAAGCTCCTACGTGTAAAATAGGCTTAACTGATTCAAAAAATGCTTCCCTAAAACGTTCTATGGTTGTAGATCTTATTCAGAATTTTATGTCACGGTCTAAACGAAGAGAATTTTTTTGCAAATAAAACATAATGGCTGAGTATGAAAAAGAGCTTTTTGGGTCTGTTGTTTAAAATTTTGTGACCCAGAGTCCAGTTTTCAAGGCAGCAAAATTTTTGGCATGCTGGACTAAAAAAAATCTGAAATCTGCTTTACTGCCACGTCTAGTTGAGTGAGAGGCTCCTTAAATGCCAAGACCCCAAAATTTTCCCAATTTTTTACTCAGTTTTTGTTTTAATTAATTTAATTTAAATGTGTTTTTTACACTTTGCCTTGGCTCTAGGGAGAGGGACATGGCACAGTGCTCCCTCCTTCCGCCTAAATACACTACTGGCAAAGATTTATTTTCTGTATTTGTGAGATCATAATCATAAAAGTTGAAGAAGTTATCGCTTCTTAGCCTTCCCCATCCCCCTCGCACAAAACAAGCCCTCTGATTCATTTATTTCAAAATAGCAGTTCTCAAATGATCGAAATTGTACAGTTGTTTCCGGAGTTTAATACTTGTGCATTGTCGTGGTCGTTGATACTTGGCTAGAGTGCAACCTTTAATCTTTACAATTGTCCGCGTCGACTAAAACCAGAGAACGACTAAGATGTTAATTGACAAATCGAAAATAGCAGTTGATAGTTCCTTTAGCTTCTTGAATTGCAGAAAGCAGCACACCAATCTTAAATCACGAACTTTTATTTAAGATTGAAGCACAAACCAACTCTCAATGAGCAAAACCGCTCCTCTAAAACTTCTTACAATCAACCAATTCAGACCATAAACACCTAACCGCGACTGCCCAATTCAAGTCCCAAACTACTGGCTACGCAAGCCAACCACAGAAACACAAACTCGGCAAATCTTCCTACGAAAATAATATCTATGTTGCGATCGTTGATACTTGGCTAGAGTACAACCTTTAATCTCTAGAATCGTCCACGTCGACTGAAACTAGAGAATGACTGAGATGCTAAATGAAAAATTGAAAATGTCAGTTGATAGTTCCTTTAGCTTCTTGAATCTCAGAAAACAGCACGCCAATCTTAAATTAACACTTCTATTTAAGATTGAAACAAAAACACTCTCACTGAGCAAAATCGCTCCACTAGGCTTCTTACGATTGACCGATTCAGATTGTAAAAGACCTAACTGTGACCGACCAGATTCAGGTCGCACCTAACATACTCTCGCAATCAACCAATTCAGATCGCCAACTATACGACTACGCAAGCCAACCACAGATACACAAACTCGGCAAAACTGCCTACAAAACTAATATCTAAAATCACCCACTCTTAGAATATTAGAATCTTAGAATAATGAATTAAAAACGACCCGCCTATTTATACTACGGCAAAAGCTATCGAATATTCCAGAAAAATCCATGATACGTCACAATATAAAAAACTCCACGAGCTACGATAGCAAAATTATGATGTCACAAACTTTAAGTCTAAATATAGCAATTAAGAATGGTAAACAACCAACAATCGATAGCTGCAGAAGATTGTGGAATATACTAGAAAGGAATTACCTTGAACATTCTAAAATAAGAAGGTGGCAAAAAGTAGTTAAGCAGTCACGTTTACGTTAAAGCACAGAAAATACTCATAACTCAGGCATTCAAACTTATTATACCTGACATACATTAAGTAAGCGTAAATAGTGAGAACATTATGAAAAAAGTTAATTCCGACAGCACAGAATATGCGAAAACGAATGAGTCAATTTTTATTCATATCACTTTTTTATTTTTAATGGCATGACTATAGATTCCTTTTTTCATTTTCCGACAATGCCGCCGTCACTTTTGTTCAAAAGACTCGATTCGATTCAACATACCCAAATGACTCGACTCGTGTCACTAAAGGAGAGACTCGTTTTACCCTACAAGTGGCACTCACACAAAAAACAGACATTGCGGATTTAAATTGCACTTTTCCTAAAGTGTGCTGTTTTTATTTGTTTTTAGTTGCTTTGTTGCTGCAGTCTGTTTTTTTTTTTTGCTTATTTAAAAGTTTAAAATTAAGTTTGGCTTGATATTCTTAACCATGCAAGCACGCGTCACCCAGGATTTTGCTAAAGGGAGCAAAGGTGGGGACTCATTTGGGTCGAAAGCCAGGGATTTTTAGTTCGAAAAATGACTCTATTAAGTGGCATATTGAGCAAACTGGTTACACTAAGTGCATCACAGACGGGGCTCTGGGGGCAGAGCCTCCAGCCGCTGGAGACGGGGATGGTCTGGGGGGAAGCCCCAAAACGCTGGGATATTTTTGTGATTCTTTGGAAAAATTAGCCATCTTAACGTCATCATTGGACAACGTTTCACACGTTTTTAAAGCCATTTGAAAGAACTAATTTGTTTAAATCGGAAGTTCTTTGCAATAAGTAAATTTTCCAGCCTTTTCAACCTCCCTTTCTCTTTCTTACAAGAAAAACCCAAAACACGTTTAAGCGCTTGTATTTTGGGTTAAAATTCTTAAGTGACATAGCTAAGGGGGGGCTTAAGCCCCCTTAATTTTCCTTTGGTTACGCCACTGCTTGTCACCATGCGTATTGCTTAGTCAGTCTTGACCTGCATGTGTCAGTGCTTTATCCGCATTATCAGACCATCAGCCTCAGACCACATTCAAAGGAAGAACACGTTTTGTGATTGTTTAGTCTTAAAATTTTATTTCCACACTGTTTTAGTATTTCTAATTTATTTTTTGAAAGTAGCGGCACCGACAAAAATAAATTACCAACGGTACCTGTACCAAAAAGTACCGAGGTACTTTCCACCTATGGCTTTACGTTCAGTAATAAAAAGGGACGTGTGAAGCCTCCACAGCGTGTGGTATAGACAGGTTGGTACGTGGCAGCTTGACTCGAACTCTGCAAGGCCCTTTTCATGGTTTCCTGGCCGAAATTTTTTGTCAATTAAAGATAAGCTATAGACAGTATCCAGAGTCTTTGAAGCACAATCAAGCCTATGTTAATAGTCTAATACATACTGTTTCGGAATCGACTTTCGTCTTTTATTCCTCGTCAGAATAGCTAGGACTACAGATACGAACATTTGTTGTTGTAGCGCATATTTATCTTCCTGTCTCCGAACAGTGTCAAACGCTAAATATTGGACGATCCTGGCACTTTTAATTGCAATGGCTACTTCGTACTTGAAGAAATCCGCAACTGCTTAGAAGTTTTCAGTGATCCAATGCTCCTGTAAATTTCTTCAAATTCTTGTCCACTGAATTTGCTACATGTTTGAGGCGATCAAGCAGAGATGATCTTCGTAAATCGTCGTATCCAAGGACGCAACAACGTGACCAGGGTGCGGATTAAACCGAGATCACGCGATCAGAGTCGTCTTAAAAACGACACCTTTACCCTCTTGGCCACGCTGCCGACTGTCAGCGTAGACAGGCAAAGAATCGCAAATTAGCCAGATCATAACAGAAATATTAGGATCCTATACACCTCCCCGAAAAACACCTTATAGAAATTACATTTCCCCGAAAAACACTTGGCCGAAACTACATTATCTCGAACATACATTTCCCTGAACGTGCATTTTCCAGAAATTACATTTCCCTGAACATACACTTGCCAGAAATTACATTTTCCTGAATGTGCATTTGCCAGAAATTACATTTTCCTGAACATGCACTTGCCAGAAATTACATTTCCCCGAAAGCTCATTTGGCAGAATGTACATTTGGCTGAAACTACATTTCCCCGAAAACCTATTTTCCAGAATTTACACTTGCCAGAATGTACATTTGGCCGAAACTACATTTCCCCGAAAACTTATTTTCCAGAATTTACACTTGCCAGAACGTACATTTGGCCGAAACTACATTTCCCCGAAAACTTATTTTCCAGAATTTACACTTGCCAGAACGTACATTTGGCCGAAACTACATTTCCCCGAAAACTTATTTTCCAGAATTTACACTTGCCAGAATGTACATTTGGCCGAAATTACATTTCCCCGAAAACTTATTTTCCAGAATTTTTACTAGGCTAAACAAAATTTACGTTTGGTCGAAAACACATTTCCCCGAAAACTTATTTTTCAGAAATTACATTTCCACAAAAATTCA
The DNA here is from genome assembly GCA_963965965.1 of Trididemnum nubilum. NCBI lineage: Eukaryota > Metazoa > Chordata > Ascidiacea > Aplousobranchia > Didemnidae > Trididemnum > Trididemnum nubilum. Next base: position 34,697,283 of record OZ014479.1, on the reverse strand, counting down.
TTTTCTAGAAACTATTTTTCATTCGAAAAATTATTCTATGTTTAGGTTATTTATTTCTAGTAAACAGAACAAACTTTTAGGTGAAATTAAGAAGCGTTGCGATAACAGTTAGCTTGCGGAATGAGAAATATAATCTAGCTTATTAGTCAATTTGCTATCATAAGTTGTGCTTCAAGCGTAACGAAACTTAGCAATCAAAAATCGATGCAAGCATGATCACAGAGGCAAAGCAAGCTTACTTTTACCCAGGTTACACTTTTTTTAGAAGAGCCAATAAATTTCAAGTTGAGCTGGCTTCTCATAGTTTTTTGCCAATTTGCTGCTTCATTTGTTCCTAATATTATTCCTTGAATTCTGAGAACGTTCATGTCAATTTAAACGACCATGTTTTCAAAGTTATTTTGGAGTCCAATTCCGAATGCTCTGTCAGCTTGAGCAAAGACTTTTTCGCAGCATCGTAAAACTGCAAAAGCGAAAAAGTACGGAGTTCTTTTTTTTTGACTTGAGAACATCCAAATATTTATGAGTTGCTTGCGCTGTTTGAAGCAGCACTCTGTAATTTCAGAATCGTTGCAATATTTTGCTTGTAAATACTGGAAAATTACTAAAATTTCATCGTTTTGAATTAGCACAGAATTTAGTTGCTTTCAAGATTTGAAATCTATTCTTTTTTGTTTCCAATCTTTTTGTTACTGATGGAGGCTGGCATTTTTTTAGATTCTGAGCAACAATGAGCCTCGGGTTTTTATGAAATATTATTGCTATAAAAAAAAACAGTGTAATCCGTCTTGCGTTCGCGACAAAATTAAATCTGCAGCTGTAGTACGAAGTACGTAGCCAAAATCTACTGTACGTCAAACAACACTTGTTGCATTCCTCGGCAAAAGATTTCGCGCTTTAGCTCACCAACACTCAAGAAAGCAGCAATGGCGTGTATCCGCAACCAGCTTCAAAGAGCTTTTGGTTGAAACCTACCGAGAAAGCCACTTCTACGGAAAGCTCATTATGATGTCAATTCCCGCCATTCACATTTCATACAATTTAGAACATTTCATTCGTAGTTCATGCGAAGGTAGCAAAAAGATAAGTAATTCCTTCAGGTGACGTCACAATTAAAACCTACGAGTCTTCCTGTAGCAAATACTGACCGCATAATGCAATGTAAGGAACAGTAATGCCACTCCCAGTGAATTTTCACTTAATCTAGTGAATCTTGGTCCGGTCTAGTGACCTAGTGAATTTTATGATCATGTTTTTGTAGAATGTGAAAATACCTAAAAGACCTTTTTTTTATTTTTTAGAGATGACCAAGAAAATTACGTGAAAACGTGCGTCGCTGGCGTGAAGACGTTTTTTTGGGAGATCACCTAAAAATTCACGCAAAAACTACGACCGGTGGTGCCACTCCGAGTGAATTTTATATAGATCGAGTGAATTTTGGTCCGTTTTAGTGTCCTAGTGAAACGATCTAGAGAAATTTTTGTAACTTATCAAGTGAAGACCTTTTATTTTTCCTTTTTTTGAGATCACCTAAAAAGCAGTCTCATTGTCTTGTTTTTAACTCAATTTTAAATTAAAAGCACAAAGCGTTGTGAAAATTTTTGTGTTTCACAAAATTCTAGTGAATTTTGAAGAGTAGCCTGTGGCAGCATTCAGTGGCGGATCCAGAAAATTTTGGTGGGGGATGACAAAATTTATAAGCACGGATTTTCTATAGGCTTAATCTCAAAATTTAGAATGTTTATGATTAATCTTCTTGACGTCGCACAAATTTGCTTGGCATATTTTTGATCAGGCGCGTGGCGAAAAATCTGCAATGAAATGGCTGTGTACGGGCCTCCAGTGGGTGGTGGCATTTTGCGGTGTGGGAGTGTAGCCTTTAACCGCCGGAGACTGGGGGTCTGGGGGCAAAGCCCCCAGCCGATGGAGGCACGGGGGCCTGGGGGCAGAGCCCCCAGCGCTAGAAAACTTTGTATTTTTTTGGCAAAAATAACTTAATTTTAAGCCTATTTTAATAAAAATTATGCTCTTAAAGCACGGCATTAAAATTAGCATTTGCAAAAGCATGTTTATACTAGTTACATATATGGGCTTTGTTGGAGGTACCGGTAGCTATTGCTAGAATTTCAGTTTTCTTATTTACATGCTTGTAAATTATAAAATCCTATCCCCGTAAAGCTCTCAAGGAGTAATCTATTTCGTCTATATTCTATAGAGAAAGATATAAATAGGGGGGGGCTAATGGAAGAAAGTTTGAGAGAAGTGATTGGTAATTAACTGCAGTACTGTAATACTGAATAGCCCCTCTCCCAAATTCCTGAGCTTACATATTTTTGATGATACCTGTGTTAAGCATTTTTCAATAAACGATCTTTATAAGTATTTTTAAATAACATTTTCCTGTCCCCCCCCTACGCCCCTACCCTATTGGCTTTAGAAATCAAGTCACAGTCGCACGGCCTACCGAGTATTCACTGACGGCTTTTTTTCAAATATGTAAGCTTAATATTACACATAAGCAGGATGCATGTTATGTTTAGGCTGGTGGGGGTATGCATCCCCCCATCCCCCCCCCCCCCCTAAATCCGCCACTGGGTAAGGAACAACGTAGAATGAATGATCTTGTCGAGATTGTTGTTGGGGAGGTAGCTGTACTGCAACTGCTTGGATGAAAATTCGAATTTCTTGCTGTTGAAAATTCTCTGCTGTGTACTTTTGACCAGAGAATTTCGAGTTAATATTTGTTTGCTACCAGGCTCCTGTCAATCTTTCGAATTGAACCATTTCACCAATTTACACATTGGTATCAGAGAAACATTAATTTTTGCTTTAAATAAATTTTCCCCCAAGGCGCGTAATGCCTACCTCAAATCAAAATGACAGTTCCGTACGGTGTTTTTTTTTCATTCTTCAAATTTATTGATACGAATAGGCCTATTTTATTATATTATTGTATAATTATTGGGAGAAAACGCTCACCTAACGAGCTCCATTAAAGCAAGACTGTGGGCCAGTGCTTCCCAATTTTTCCTCACCGTGACCTATTTTCAATTCGAAAATTTTCCATTGCCCACATCTAAATCGCTAGCTTAATCGCAATTTATCAATTTTCAGGTGATCCCCACAAAAAAAAGGTATGGTATTCACGCCAAAAACCGCAAAATTTGTGCTAGCTCACTCTCTAACGGGCCCCACAGCCCTAATGATTAAGACAGTTTTTAACCGAATTTGCAATCACCCAAATAGCTCTAGACCACCACAAAATGCTCCTATGGCCAACAGGTTGAAAACCACTGCTGTAGGCCATACGTAAGCGTAATGGTCGTCAAATTTCATTTTCGTCTTTTCATGCGTCTAAATCTGCGCTAAGGTCAGTAGCGTAGGCGGGGAAGTGATGCAGTGCCGTCGCTACAGGGGGCCATGTCCCCCGATTTCAGTTTACTCAAAATGCTGTTTTAACGTCAAAATATAGAAAATTTAACGTCAAAATATGCATGCAAGCGTTTTAAAGTATTTAGACTTGACCTGAAGTAAGGGGGAGAGGGCTAAAGAGGTTAAGCAACTTAAGCCTTTGAAATGACTTCTGAATTTTAGCAATTTAATCATTGATGCCGCTTCAAAAAGTGCGAAAGGTGATTAAAATGTCGTTAAAATCGCTATTATTGTGCTGTAAAATCTCAAACATTGCCCAGTGGTTGGGTGGCTCCGTCCCCAGGCCCCGGTCTGTGACACGCTCGAGTTGCATCAGTTTGTTTAGCAAAAGGCCTAAATTAGACAATTTTTGTGCAAAAATAATTTTTGCTTCTAAATTAGACAATTTTTGTGCAAAAATAATTTTTGCTTCACCTCTCTAGCAAAATCCTGGTTGCGCGTTGGGCAGCATTCACTGATGCAGATAGAGTTTTCAAGCGATTACGGCAGGGCCACAACTCAGGGGGGGCCAGGAGGGGCGGTGCCCCCCAAACAAAAATTTCGCCCGCCCAAACCCCAAAGCGACAATAGGAGAAAATATTGGTAGGCCTAAGTAGCCTATTGTAAGGCTGTTGATTAATGATTTGAACTGATGCGAAATATTGCGTTTCGCAAAACTTTTATAATCAGTACATTGATTGTGGTGCCACTGGCACCCGGTATGCATAAGCCTAACGCATAATCGCAATCCTTGCTTGATTTAACTGACAAGCTACAAATTGTTTAGTAGGTAAAATTTTTGAAGAATATTGCAAAATTTTATTGTGACGCAATAGCAACTATTTTACAATTACAAAATTGACGTTAGGTGCGGTTGCGATAGCATCATGGTAGCACGCTAGCATTAGCAATGAGTGCACGTGGTCAGTTTGACCTTGGCCAAAAAGTTGTTTAGTAACTGATGTGTTGTACACTTCGTTTTGTCTTGTTTGGCAGTAATGGCTAGGTTCGTCATGAGAGACCCTCACCCCGGTCCGAATCCTGCTTCTTCTGAAGCTACCGATACTCCTTCCACTTAATTATCTGCACATGCATCTGGTGTCCCTGGTTAGCTTAACCTTCTTGCTCCTTCACGTCCAAACTTGAATTTATTCCCGGAAGGCAAAAATAACCGCTGCTTTTGTCCCAAATGGTTTCGAACCCATACCCGCACCAACCAATAAATTGAACTCAGGTTCAGAGGTTGCTAAAAGCTTTCTCATTTCTAAAACAAACTGCCCAGCACATGGGCGTAGCCAGGGATCCCGCCCCCCGCCTCCAATTGAAATGTCACCAATGACAAAAATGTGACAAAAAAGCTTCTTGTTTCTTCAGTTTCTAGCATTTTTTGCTTACAAAAGTAATTAATAAGAATAAATGACGACCAGGTCTCCTCAATTCAGTTTTAGCCAACCAATTTAAATGTTTATATAACCCAGGAAAAATGGAGAGTTTTGTTTTAAAAGTTCCTATCTAAGGCCCTCATTTAACTTTTTGTAAACGTAATGCAATAACTAGGGCCGGATTGACCATAATACACAGTACTAGCAAGGGATTCCTCGCTCAAATGGTGAGACTTTTTTTGGTCTTCACCTATATTTGGCAGGAAGATGTTGCAAAAATCGTTAAAGTGCCAAGGGCCCCGCACAGTATAAATCTGGCCAGGGCAATAACATGGTTAGTAGGCATAACTATCTTATTGTAGAAAAAGGCAGAAATTGTAGAAAAAGCTCGTATTGTAGGCTCGTATTGTAGAAAAGGCAGAAATTTTTAGCCTATCCTGAAAGAAATTTTGCCCCGTAGAACAACGTTCTAGTTGCGGTGCTGTATTTGGGGCCGCAGACGAAAACGAGATAAGAAACGTTGCAGGCCTTATACGTCTTTTTTTAGACATGAATACAGCATTTTTAAATATATATTTGTAGCCGTACCAGATGTGAAGATCGGTTTTAATATGCAAAAGTTTAGTCTATTTTAGTGCCTCCCACTTTCGGCTAGTGTCCCTTTGCTTCGTTTGCCCTGGCGACGGCAATGGGGTAATGGCTATAGCTTTCTGAGAATGCAGTCTTTTGCCCTGGAATGGACTCAAAATGATTTAAAGCATCTTTTGAAGCAATTATTCAGGGGAAACTGATTTGTCAGAAATAAAATACACTAATATAAACTTTCAAACTGGCAAAAATAAGCAATCAAATTTGATCGCTTGCTAAAAAATGCTGAACATGGATATTCATCAAAAAAAAATTAAAACTCGGAAATAGGTATGGAGGCTTTGGGTGGTCCAAAAAAAACTTTTTTCCGATATGTTTTTCTCCAAGGGGCTTAAAAGGTGTGTTTTGGTGCAAAAATAATCCATGTAAATTTTTTTTGACTTTTATTAACATTTAAGGGTCGCGCACCCCCCACCCCCCCCCCCCCCCCCCCCCCCCCCCCGCATTCTAAGCGTGCCCCCCTAGATCACAAACTTGCCATATCTCATTAACTACTCAAGATAGAAACTTTAAAAAAAACAAAAGATGCAGAAGATATGATTTTCCATAAGTGTTTAATACATTTTATTAAGCTATCTAATCAAATTTTCAAGAAAAATAAAAAAAAACTGTTTTTACATCTTTAAAGGGTGTACTCACGTCCAAGTTTTGTTCATTTTGTTCAAAAAACCCACTAAATATGATAGTCTAACATTACAATAGATTGTAATAATAAGTCAATTAAGATGTTTTTTTGACGTTTGCAGAATTTTTGACGTTTGCAGAATTCCTGTGGGAAGACAATTTTTCGCATTGCTTCTTTTAAGTACTCGCCGTTCTGGTGGCTCTTCCCTAGGCTTCCGAGCTGGTAGCCTTTAGGCCAGAAGCACGCAAAAACGATTAAAAAAAAAAATTACAATAGATGTTGTGACTCAATGCCGCACATCCGAAAAAAATAAATGCACTTCAAAAATTACGAAATGGGTATAAAATATACAAATATGCAAATGCAATTGCAATTATAAGCAAAACTAAAAACAAGTTTCTAAACACAAGTGATGGATTGAATGAACTCAGTCATGTCAAATATCTTTTGGTAGCTTGCGGAACAGCTTGACGATGAGCTGCAACTACTTGGAGCAAGTATTGCAGTTGTTCTTCGTCTCGAGTAAAGCTGCCACTGTATGCCTGAATGAGAGCAACACCTCTTTGTGCTGTATCGTTTACTACTTTCAGCTCATGCACAGTTAATTTCATTTCTGTACAATTTTTGTCTGTCAGGCAGGTTGATGGAGGTTGAGAGTTGAGACAGGAATGATTTTGCTTTTTTTTGTCCGTTTGCTTCAATCAGATCAAAAAAGCACATTGACCGTCTCGTAACGTAATTTTCTAATCCCAGTGTGCAATCAAAATCTTTCCCATTCAACCTTGCCAAGTTTGTGGTTGTAGGATTTCTTCGCAAATTTTTAGCCATTGACTCTATAGTTTTATTTGAAACTCGGTCATCAAAGAAAGCTGAAGCAACTAATCGTTCCGAAAAATACCATAAATGACGAGGCATTAATTTGATTTCAGCTGCTCTTGTAACATCGTGAGGATAGTGATTCATTTCCCTAAGGAATATTAAATCATTAAAAGCTGCCAAATGTGCCAATGACGCCTAAATGCTAATGCTAGCGTGCTACCATGATGCTATCGCAACCGCACCTAACGTCAATTTTGTAATTGTAAAATAGTTGCTATTGCGTCACAATAAAATTTTGCAATATTCTTCAAAAATTTTACCTACTAAACAATTTGTAGCTTGTCAGTTAAATCAAGCAAGGATTGCGATTATGCGTTAGGCTTATGCATACCGGGTGCCAGTGGCACCACAATCAATGTACTGATTATAAAAGTTTTGCGAAACGCAATATTTCGCATCAGTTCAAATCATTAATCAACAGCCTTACAATAGGCTACTTAGGCCTACCAATATTTTCTCCTATTGTCGCTTTGGGGTTTGGGCGGGCGAAATTTTTGTTTGGGGGGCACCGCCCCTCCTGGCCCCCCCTGAGTTGTGGCCCTGCCGTAATCGCTTGAAAACTCTATCTGCATCAGTGAATGCTGCCCAACGCGCAACCAGGATTTTGCTAGAGAGGTGAAGCAAAAATTATTTTTGCACAAAAATTGTCTAATTTAGAAGCAAAAATTATTTTTGCACAAAAATTGTCTAATTTAGGCCTTTTGCTAAACAAACTGATGCAACTCGAGCGTGTCACAGACCGGGGCCTGGGGACGGAGCCACCCAACCACTGGGCAATGTTTGAGATTTTACAGCACAATAATAGCGATTTTAACGACATTTTAATCACCTTTCGCACTTTTTGAAGCGGCATCAATGATTAAATTGCTAAAATTCAGAAGTCATTTCAAAGGCTTAAGTTGCTTAACCTCTTTAGCCCTCTCCCCCTTACTTCAGGTCAAGTCTAAATACTTTAAAACGCTTGCATGCATATTTTGACGTTAAATTTTCTATATTTTGACGTTAAAACAGCATTTTGAGTAAACTGAAATCGGGGGACATGGCCCCCTGTAGCGACGGCACTGCATCACTTCCCCGCCTACGCTACTGACCTTAGCGCAGATTTAGACGCATGAAAAGACGAAAATGAAATTTGACGACCATTACGCTTACGTATGGCCTACAGCAGTGGTTTTCAACCTGTTGGCCATAGGAGCATTTTGTGGTGGTCTAGAGCTATTTGGGTAATTGCAAATTCGGTTAAAAACTGTCTTAATCATTAGGGCTGTGGGGCCCGTTAGAGAGTGAGCTAGCACAAATTTTGCGGTTTTTGGCGTGAATACCATACCTTTTTTTTGTGGGGATCACCTGAAAATTGATAAATTGCGATTAAGCTAGCGATTTAGATGTGGGCAATGGAAAATTTTCGAATTGAAAATAGGTCACGGTGAGGAAAAATTGGGAAGCACTGGCCCACAGTCTTGCTTTAATGGAGCTCGTTAGGTGAGCGTTTTCTCCCAATAATTATACAATAATATAATAAAATAGGCCTATTCGTATCAATAAATTTGAAGAATGAAAAAAAACACCGTACGGAACTGTCATTTTGATTTGAGGTAGGCATTACGCGCCTTGAGGGAAAATTTATTTAAAGCAAAAATTAATGTTTCTCTGATACCAATGTGTAAATTGGTAAAATGGTTCAATTCGAAAGAATAACAGGAGCCTGGTAGCAAACAAATATTAGCTCAAAATTCTCTGGACAAAAGTACACAGGAGAGAATTCTCAACAGCAGGAAATTCGAATTTTCATCTTATGCAGTTGCAGTGCAGCTACCTCCCCAACAACAATCTCGACAAGATCATTCATTCTACGTTGTTCCTTACCAATGCTGCCATAAGCTACTCTTCAAAATTCACTAGAATTTTGTGAAACACAAAAATTTTCACAACGCTTTGTGCTTTTAATTTAAAATTGAGTTAAAAACAAGACAATGAGACTGCTTTTTAGGTGATCTCAAAAAAAGGAAAAATAAAAGGTCTTCACTTGATAAGTTACAAAAATTTCTCTAGATCGTTTCACTAGGACACTAAAACGGACCAAAATTCACTCGATCTATATAAAATTCACTCGGAGTGGCACCACCGGTCGTAGTTTTTGCGTGAATTTTTAGGTGATCTCCCAAAAAAACGTCTTCACGCCAGCGACGCACGTTTTCACGTAATTTTCTTGGTCATCTCTAAAAAATAAAAAAAAGGTCTTTTAGGTATTTTCACATTCTACAAAAACATTCACTACATCGTAAATTTCACTAGGTCACTAGACCGGACCAAAATTCACTAGATTTAGTGAAAATTCACTAGAAGTGGCATTACTGTTCCTTACATTGCATTATGCGGTCAGTATTTGCTACAGGAAGGCTCGTAGGTTTTAATTGTGACGTCA